>NW_011626955.1:950602-962889 GCF_000204515.1 Acromyrmex echinatior
TATTTCAGATATGACTGTGTACTGAATCGTTCGGATATTAACCACAATCGATTTGAGATTATCTAGCTAATAATTATTTATTATATAGGAATGCCCGAATGTTTCGGTGCCTTATATTTGTATTATTAGCGTCTCAGATCGATTGTGATTAGTATCCGAATGTTTCGGTATCACATCTGAGATAATTAAAATAAAAAAAAATTAAGAATGTATACTGTGGTAATAAGCTACGTAATTCTTAAATTTAGTGATAATGTGTACATATATTTTATATAGACGCTAAGCATCAGAACACGTGCAATTACATTAAGAATTTATTAGGCTCTATAAAATAAAAATGTGATTTAAACACGGTTTTGAAACAGTGTTCGCATACATCATAAACTGTCGTAAAGGATGCTTTTTTTATTTACTGCCATATTGTGTCACAGGCCAAAGTTCATAGTCAATTATATTTTAAGATTGTCTTAAATAGTCTTAAGATGTCATAAACCAACATACAGAAACAACTGTACTAGCATCTTAAGACGTTACTTAAGATGCTTAAAATAAGAAGCGACTACAAACATACCGGTCACAGTCTAGGCTAATAAGAGATTATTATTTGTGATTCGATCCATAAAAAAAAAGTATTAATGTAGAAAATATCATATGTACCGCACAAAATACGAAATGATACACACTTGTGAGTTCTTCCTTGCATGAATAGCTATTAATTTTATATTGCATCCTTGTGCACATATTGCATCTTTTGCCATGTGGTAAAGATGTCATTAATGCCATGTTTTCTCTAAATATGTGTTAAATTAATTTCGAGATATTTCCGATTGTGCATATTTCGCAAGTCTATGCACAGATTTTGAATCATTAAATATTCACTGTCGCAAATTCTCGTTCGATGTATTCTTTTATTTCTTCAAGGATGTATTACATATATTCAAAAAATAAAAAAATTATGAAAACATTGTAATAATAAAACAAAAAAATTTTTTTGACGGCGATTTAGAACTCAGATAAAAAAAATTGTTGCAATATAAGTAGTCTGTTTTTTCAGCTTTATCAGAGCTCCAATGGAATTGTATAGAAATGTATTGTAAAATAATAACAAAAATCTATATTAAATTTTTTAATATAATTACTTTAACTATTCAAGATGATTTATACAGTTTTATTGCGATGGAGAAATTAGTTTTGTAAATAAACAAAATTTATTTACTTATTTATTAAACAAAACGATTAATTTCTGCATTATAATGAAAATTTATATAGATCATCTTAAAAAAGTAGTAGTTGTACAAAAAATTCAATTTTTGTCATTATTTAAAAAATGTCAACGTTAACAAATAATGTTAACAAATAATAATACCAATAAAGTAAATAAACTATAAAAATATGTTGTTCAATAAAAATAGAATGTTATAGACATAACTTTCATATGTATATAGTTTATTTAAAATATAAAAATCAAAATGTAAAAATTAGTGATACATCCTTAAAGCATTAGAAGTAAACGCAAGCTATAACAAAAGATTATTGCGTCTGTTCAATTAGAGCTAGACGACAGGTCCGAAGCCCAGCCACAGGAAACAACAACCACATTCGATTATAAGCGAATTTAATGGAAAGGACATAATGTCGCAGCGATCATATGTTCGCACATCCTGTTGCGATCTCAATGTTAATATTAGTTGGAAATTTCTTTGATTACGGACTTCTGTTCAAGTTTCATTAAGTTAGCCGCTAAGAGAGTTTACGCAAGATTGGAAGGCATCGCCGTGCTTCAACGTAAAAAAATCGTTTCTAATTTACGGACACGAGGTGATAGAGTTCTTACATTATTCCTCTCGACTGTGTATGGATTTTCCCAATAGCGGTGTTCCATATTGCCTCGACAACATTGTCGCGATATCTTGCTAGAAAACATCGCGCAGAATAATTATAGTGGCAAGTCGATGAATCATCGCTGTAAAAATTATCCGTTTGCTCCAAGTATGAGATAGGTGTCGAATGTTCGCTGTAATTATTGCGAGCGATATTTTTTTAACAATATCGACAAACGTCGTTAATAGAAAATACGACATTGTCGTCCAGCCGTACTATAATATAATCTGTTTTTTTCCACACAAGTAAAAGATATATTTTATTATTAAAAAAAAAATAGGAAACCTACAGTGATTGCAAAAAATAATTCATATATGAGAGATACATACATGTTTAAAAAAAAAACTTTATTTTTAGAAAGTAAACATTAATTAGCAATTTATTAATAAAGAATAAAATAGATTGTGTATTTTTCAAAATTACTGTACCTAAAAAGATGTAATAATTAAAACATATTTATATATAATAATAAGTAATTATATATAAATTATATAATAAGTAAAAAATTGTATTATTTGGATGCACCAAATGTATTCGCACAATCGAAAAATTTAACTTCTTAAAATCATGAACACGATTATTTTCGTAAAACTCTTTCGTTTATATTAGGAGAGAATATACTCATTGTTAATAAAATGCTAATTAATGTTTTTTTTCTACAAATAAGGCTTTTTAAATGTATGAATACATTTTGCATTCACTGTACTTATAAACTTGTTGCAGTAACAAGTGAAAATATATTGAAAAAGTTCAATGTATTTTCAGTTATTACAACAAGTTGTTCAGAAATTGAAGAGTCGACCTCTCTATGTAGTAATATATGCTAACGTTCAAGCCTATTACGCTAAATTGATAGAATGAATATATATGATCGCTACGCGCGTGGCAACGTATAACCGATGATTAATTATCATGTAAATATAACAAAAGGTAACGAAATAAAAGTAACAAAGTATCGTTACTTGTAATATCTGAGTATTTATAATAATATCTGAATCAGGTACTCCTTTTCTCTCCTCAATCGCGCTGAGATGTTTTGTGATTTCCTTTTTCGACACTGGGCGACACTACAAAAGTCGTATAAAAGAAGAAAATTTGTAAATATACGCATACGAGGGCTTGAGGCAATAGGATATTAAGCCACGCAAAAATCTCAGCTTGTGCTCTTTAACGTAACTAGAATATTTGAGTCCAGATGATCCTGGAACATTTTTCTAATTTTCAAATAGTATAACGATTTTAAATAATTTTATGTTTCACAATCTCATCTTTCACAATTTTGTTCTAATCATATAGGCTCATTATTGTATACTATATTTATATTAAGTTTAAGTATTGCAATTTTCAAAGAAAATAAATTTAATAATTAAAAAATTTAGTACTTTTCAAATATTCATATGTTCCAGTCACAAAAATGTGTTCGTGTAACAGGTTAATCGAAATCGATGTAGTTTCGGCAAAACGAATCTTGCAATTCAGAAATGATATTAAAGAACAAGCATAGATATTGTATAATAAAATAAGCTTACTCTTGTACGATTTGTGCGAAAATTCTTTAAAATGTCCTCGTGACTTGCCGTATTATTGCCTCAAGTACTTTATCTTAAATTTTAAATATTAAGTGATAGTGAATCATGGAAAAATCATTATTTATTAAAAACGTAATATTTGTGACGTTTGTAGATAATTACATAAATAATAAATAATTTCTAAACTTAATAATGCGTAGGGTATAGTATAATTTGTATTTACCGTTGTCTATAAAATTAGCAGATATCTTGTAAAAATGTGTACTTTTTAATGCCTTAAATGTTATTATTTCTAGATATAATTCTTCTATTTTTTTAATATTCCGTAAAAATAAAATTCCATAATTTGAAAATTATCTTTTTTTTGCGATGAATGATTAGATAGATTCCAATTAGATATGTATGCACACGTTTATTGTAACAAAGGCTAGCAAAATGCAATTGCGCCGTGTTTATATCTAAAGTTTAGTTCTTTAAACTGCATTACGAAAAAAAAAAGAATTATCGGCAACAACAAAAAATTGTTACCCTGAATAGAAAATCATAATCGAATTGTATTATTGTATTATTGAGAATGTGAATTTCATTCAATAAATATCCTAATTAAAATTCATCGATGCACATGTTTTTGTATAAATCGTACTGTTTCACAGGCGACTTGACGGGCGGAAATCAGACAAAGCGAAGATAAAAATCGTGCGGATTTAGATTTATTTACGAAATGCGTTTATTTTTACACAAATTTTTACACAATGCTTAAGTGATCAAAATGATTTAATGTAATTCGAGTACAATCAGAGATCTAATACGTTAAGCTATATCGGGATGTCGCTATGAGGATGTCTTAATCTAATGCACACTTTTTTTTTCTTCAAATACTAATAATGATATAATGATTTGTTATGTGTAACATTAATGACGAAAAGAAGACGGTAAATTGCGAGGGGAAAAGGAACGCTAATGAATAGTGTCTAACCAAAATTATTTAACAAAATTGTCGGCGCGTAAATTAAATTGCATAAATTCGTGAATATCCCAGTAAGCGTAAACCAAAAAGCCGTGTCAAGTGCTTCGCGTTTCGAAGAAAAGGGGGAAAAGAGAAAATAAAAGTGGCTAATTTGCGTATTGCGAAGTCGACAATCGAAATTCGTGTCTTACAGAAATTTAATACCGAAAGGTGATGATTAATTATTTATTTTGAATGTTAAAAACACTGAACAAGAGTGCTTTTAACACTCAAAACAAATAATTCATCACTGGCCGTGTTCAAGCCGGACGAAACAACATTCGGCCTGCTCGTCGAAATGAATGTAATCGATTGAATCTATCAATCACGTCCGCTTAGCGAACAAACTTTGCCTAGCTGCTTTGCCAACTTGAACACGGCCACTACTCTTTCAGTAAATTAGTCAGCCAGCGTTAAAATGAATTTCAGTAAGGTTTGAAAATGAGGATGATCACTGGAGGGATAATACTACTGCGCGTATCTCTATGCAAAAGTAAAACAATATAATAGAGCTTGGAATGAAAGTGCTTCATCCATGACGATTGCGAACGATAATTAATGATAATAATTAATAATAATAATAATAATAGTAATAATAATGGTCGTAATGAACGGTATGTATGCGAGTTACATAGCGTCTCTTAAGCACGCTCGCCACGGATTCGTCGGGCCAGCTGGATGTCTTTAGGCATGATCGTGACGCGCTTTGCGTGGATCGCGCACAGATTGGTGTCCTCGAAGAGACCAACGAGGTACGCCTCAGACGCTTCCTGGAGAGCGCCGATGGCGGCGCTCTGGAAACGCAGATCGGTCTTGAAATCCTGCGCGATTTCACGAACCAGCCGCTGGAACGGCAATTTCCTGATCAGCAGCTCAGTCGACTTCTGGTATCTTCGAATTTCTCGAAGAGCCACGGTACCGGGCCTATCATGGAAATTACAGAAATGAATATTAATCGTGACAAATCCGAGTTTAGAGTCATTTCAACGTTTTGAGACAAGTCTTTTATTATTTTATTATTATTTCTTTTTTTGTTTCCATACCTGTAACGATGCGGCTTCTTCACGCCACCGGTGGACGGAGCGCTCTTCCTGGCCGCCTTCGTCGCGAGCTGCTTACGGGGAGCTTTTCCTCCTGTTGACTTACGGGCCGTTTGCTTGGTACGCGCCATGATTCAACCTGTGACAACAATTGTCGGACTAATATTGGATCTGATTTTTATAACTCAACCAAGGTCTGTCTGTCCTCTTTTTAGTTAAACTTCTTGTACGGTTCATCTTTTTTCTTTTTCTCTCCATCGCATCGATGCAAAAGTTCAGTTAAAAAGAATAGGTATACTTAAAGTGACGTCTACTAAGAGATTTTAAGTCCGTTCTTATTTCCAAGGTCTTGGGTAATGTCTTAGGCTAGTATTACATTTGTTGTACGACAAAAAACGGATGGATGTAATATTAGCTTTTTTGTTAATAGATATTTATGGCCCTTTGATTGATTCGTGACACTTTAAGGAGGTTGTAATGCAAACGCAATATATTAAGAATTACTTGGGAAAAATTATAGATTATTCTAAATTGTATTTAAAAGTAATAAAAAAAAATTAGAGATGAGAATTGAGCATTTGGATCAAAAGTTATTTCAAAAAGTAATATTTTTTTTTTAATTTGTACTCTAATAGAAATATATGAAAATGTATTGTAAAAATAATGATAAAATCTCAATTTTTTTTATACAAGCATTTTATGAATTCGAAAATATTTATTTGTTACAAATTCTAATTGATGAAGCTCTACGAAACTTTGCACAAGTCATTTTTAGTACCTGAAATATTTATACAAAAAAATTTTAATTTTTGTTTATAATAATAAAATAAAATATCAAATAAAATAAATAATTCATAAAAATGCTTAATAAAAAGAATGTTATGAACACAACTTTCACATGTAGTTTGTTTAAAACGTAAATATTAATATATGTATTTTAAATATTAATATATATATTTTATGCCCTTACAATCTCCTAAGACTGTACTTGAGACAGTATTAAATATAAGAATCGATTATGAATAGCGATCTAGTATTCAAAACGCTAAAGTCAGGTTATCTTCTTTTTAAATTAGTTTAACAATTAATTATGAAAAGGATAACGTGACTTTAGCGTTATTGCAAAAATTCCTATTAAGGCATTTCAGCCATATTGAATCGTGACGTCATAAGTCACGGCGAGAAATGTGTCATAAGCGACACGTTGATTTTTCTTGCATGCCATTTGTAAATAAAAAGAATTTGGATGAAATGAAATGATGAGATCTTTAAAACACTTGTAAAAATAGACGAAAACTATTCTTATCTATCTCTCTTAACAGTCAGTAAATAGTCGTAAAAGGCACGTAAAGTGCGTTTACTAGTTTTTACTCAATGCGCATGCGTAGCCTATTTTCACTTCACGAGCCTTTTTCGACTCTTTACTAACTATCAGGGGAAATAAGGAGTCTCAGTCCATTTTTACAAATGTTTTAAAGCGATCTCATTTCGTTTCATCCAAATTCTCTTTATTTACAAATGATATAACATAAGAAAAATCAACGTATTCTCGCTTATGACGTCAGGATTCAATATGGCTGAACTGACTACCAGGAGCCTTAACTAATAAGAGAATATTAGTATTTTAAGACACGTTACTTATAAGATGGTCATAAAATAAAATGGACTATAAATACGCTCATAAAATTGATGAAACTTTAAGGGTGATATTCATAATACATTTTTATTTCAAGGTTCATATTAGGTCATTTAAAAAGTATCCGCGGTTTTTTGTTCAATTTTTGAATGAAAAAACCGCGGATACTTTTTCCCAATATTTCAATCTTCAATAGCTGCATTCAGTACTATGAGCGCTCAGTGAGCAGTCGTGCTGGATATATTTAATGTCTTAAGATACTAGTACGAATTAATAATTAGTTCGTGACATCTTAAGACTATATCCAAGTCTTAAATATCAAAATTAATTATGAATATCGATCTAAATCTTAGGGGCTGTGCACAATGAAAAAAAATATTATTAGGAATAAGAATAAATAGTAAGATTTCATCTCTTATCAGAAATCAATCATTTCAACACCAAAATATATTATATATTATACTTTGATAGGTTAAAATCTTAATATTTATTCCTATTCCGAATATTGCTTTCATTGAGCACAGAGCCTTAAGCTATAAAAAATTAATCAATTCGAAACACAATGACAACAGTCGTATAGTTGCAATAGTAAAACCTTAAGAAATCGATCAATTACAGTAAAATGTGAGAAAAATAAATAATATAATTAGACAATTTCTTAAAACTTGATGGGCTTCCTACTAATAAGCTATTACTTAAGCTTTTATGCCATAAGAAATTAATCCATTTCTAGTCGATTATTTTCCTCGCATTCGACTGCCATTGATTGGTCAATTTTTTATGAGTCAAGGTTTAATAAGGGTCGACAGAAGTTGCGAATGATAAGAAAACGTATTTGCAGTGCTGATATATATATATATATATTTGCATTTTACTGTAGCTCTGTTCCTTTTAGCTAAAGTTTTTGCACGGCTCATCTTTCTTCCTTTTATCTCCGTTCTTTTTCTGGAGAGAAAAAGAGAAAAGATGAGCCGCATACAAAAAAGTTGAGCTAAAAAGAACAGGCTATATATTGTCTTATAAAAGAAATATTTCATCATGGAACTTGTTGTTGGCTTAGTATTTTACTTGAACTTGTATTTTATTAACTATGAAGCCCGCCAAAGAGCCGAAATTTTCAATTTCGCGATCGATTAAGTGTCAACCGTGATTAATCAATTCTGTTGAACAGCAAATGCGAGGTCAGTTCCCCATTGTAGCAATAAATGCAAATAAATTGATAGGAGATGGTAAGACCGACCCATACTCTGCTTACAGGGTGTAAAAATTCTTATACCATTTTGAGATACTCGCTGTAGTTTTAGTATCAGAAAAGAAAATGTCTAAGCCAATATCCGGTTAAGCCGCGCCGCGTGAATTCGTAGGACGGCCCACAGTCGAGTGGTTCCCTTTGATTTATTCTCCGTCCCCAATGTAGCCCCGAACCATCTTAAGAAACACCCTGTATATTATTTACTGACGGTGCAGATATAAATGAGATCTAGTGAGATATGAAAACAAATTTCTATTTTGCATTTTCTTTCCCCAAAAAAGTCGCTCTTTAGCAAAATGCAAGTAATTCTCCTAATTACGAATATCGCAAGTATATTGCAATTATAATATTTCAGATTGATTGCGTTGAAAGTCCGACAACCATATCGGCACGTAATTATCATTTCTGAAATTAATTCATTTATATGAATGTATATTAAGTTCAACATCTCAACAGACTGTAGTAGCGCTTCGTATTTAAAGTAATATATTGCAATTGTTTCAACATTTAATTATCATTCGGTAATAAGAAAAATTCGTCTCCACCATCGATCTTCAAGTTTTACATTTAAAAATTTCATTAGACTCAGTAGACGCCGCTAAAGTGAGATAAGTAATATATCTGATAGTTGACGAAAGCAAAAAATAAAATTCTAATGCAATCCAGTGTAACAAAAAAAAAACTTACTATTCCGTGAAAGAATGTTAAGAAACTTCAAGAGATTTCTTATAGATTTCCAATAGGAAAAAGAAAAAGGTACGCTCGCGTATTTATCCTTTCGTTAGACTCGATTTGTTGTTATTTGCATGGAATTGAAGACGGGCTATATAGCGATTGGCTGCATTCAGCAGAAAAAGCTTAGCTTTGCAACTATTGTCAAGTTGTTTAATCTAATTGATTTAGATCCAGTGAGGAACCGAGGACAATACGTCTTATGACGTATCAAGGACATTTAAAATAATAATTTTATATTAATAAAGGCTCTTTTTGCGGCAATTAATTGACACTCGTCAATTCCTAATCGGCAGTGTTGTTAGACGGGTCGGATTTTAGACGCATGCGCGTTCAATGTAGCTTCAATGTAACTTCAGTAACATATCGGTCACTCGTAAATAAGAGTAATTAGTCGCTTATGTAACATTTTTCCAAAAATGTTGAAAATTTTAATATATTTTACATATTTCACACATGTATACATACATAGAAATATATTAAATATATGTATACGTATGTAAAATATACTAAAATTTTCAACAAAGCATTTTCTAAGCGATTAACGATCTATCTACTAGTAACCGGTACGTTACTGAAGCTGCATTGAACGCGAATGCGTCTAAAACCCAGCCCGTCTAACAACACTGGCTTGACTGGCTTAGAGCGGCGGGTTCCAAGCTAAGTTCCAAGAGAAAAGTGCATAGTGGGGGAGAAGGAGGGAGAGTGTGCGCGCGCATGTACGACTTAGTACGATTGTACGCGCACCGAGCCGAGCAAACGCCACGCGTTGCGCAATGTACCAACTTTCGTTTGTCTGACAGCGACGGCGCGGGTGGAGGGGAGGGGGAGGGACGGGAAGGGAAGGGAAGGGAATGGAAGCGGGAAGGAGGGAAGGAGGGGAAAAAAAACCACGCGTTGTCAGCCGAGGGGGATTAAGGAATTCGCGGCAGCGAAGAGCAGCATCGTCCCCGAGTGATTCTACAGCGATGATGATGACGACGACGATGACGTTCTTACAAAGAAATCGACTAGCTCGTGTCAGCGACACTACGCGCGAGGCTAAAAACCAGGACGACGATCGCGGTTTCAGTCGCGGTGCGTTCCCACAATCACATCATGTCCGTCGCAAAATGGTGGCGTACGGCGGTGGAAATCCGGAGGGGAAACACTTTTCACGAAATCTCCCCGCGATTACACGTTCTCCCGGTTCCCGCACGCGTAAAAATGATCGGGATGAGGATCGAGAGAGAGTGGGTTTACGCTTGACCTACCTGAGGCGAGTTATCGGGCACGAGCGGGGACGCGAAGAGAAGCGAACTAGATACACTATCCGTTTCCTCGCACACTCCGAACTCCGAACTCCGATGGGATGGGATGGCAGTGGACGCTGACGCTGACGCTAACACTGACGCTCTCTCGCCTCTCGAGTCCACGGCTGGCTCTCTCGCGCCACTCAGGCTACTCTTCCCTACCGCCCCTCGCCTTACTTGCCTACTCCCCGCCACCACCTACCGCGGGAAATTAAATCGCGCGAGAGGCACGTAGGAGCCCGCGGTGTGTCGGCGGCCAATCCGACGGCGGGCCGTTGCCCGGCCGGCGCACCTCATTGGTCGTCGGTGCATCGAGTGCAGCGGCGAGTGCCCTGTCAATCGCTCGCGGCTCGAAATCGTAGGTAGCTGGTGGATATGTGTGGTACGTACGTATATACATACTATGCTCTCTCTCTCTTCCTCCCGTGCCAAATGCCACTACTACGGGTCGCCGTCCCATCCTCCGTTCCACACCAACGATTCCACGAACCGCGCCGCGAGGAAGAACGCGGACAATGTCGCGACCCGTATGGAGACATTGGAGACAGTTCAGCCTGCTCGGCTCGGTCGTTTCGCGGCGAAGGGGTTAAGCGGGTTAAGGGGAGGGAAGGGGAGGGGAGGGGAGAGTTGGATCGATCGATGGAAATCTAATGAGTTTTCAGAGATGTAACTTGTAAGCGAGAGAGAGCGAGCGAGAGAGAGAGAGAGAGAGAGAGAGAGAGAGAGAGAGAGAGAGAGAGACCGATTTTCCGACGCGACGCGACGCGAGCGAGATCAATAACGTAGAGCGGTAGAGCAGCCACTCGCAACGAGTCGGCCGCGTGTTTATGCGCGCATTTACGCGCTTACGCGTCCCGCCGTCGCGCGCGCCAATTAAAGCCCATTCTACAGTGCATTAGTAAGACTGTCGTAAGAGGGAGTAAAATATGACGTAAAGCATTAAGACCGGAAATAAGCGAAATGGATTATTCCCATTTCGTACGCCTTATCACTTTACTACCAGCCAATCAAAGCTCATTATGAGACAAGGCGTGCAAGAACTTCTTACTTCCTACTGCTTACTACCATTGTAGAGTGGACTTAAGAGGTGGACGTAGCTGCTTCACGCTCGCGCGTAACCGCGAGCTCACGTGACCGCGTTATATGCATACGCGCTTCTATTCGGACAACGCTAAACGCTATTCGAGTAACACGTATACGGTATACACGACAAAGGGGAAGGGAACATCGACGTCCGACGATAATAGACCTGCAAACTTTTGCAGCGTTTATCTCTCTCTCTCTCTTTTTCTTCGATATGGAAGGGACTGAAAAGAACAAATCTATTACATATTCGTATATAGTCGACCGTGGCGGAGAAGAGCAGCGGGGGGGGGGGGGGGGGGGGGGCTCCGCTCGTTATTCATTAAGCCTCGCGTTGCACTCGAGAGTGAGAATTGAACTCGGAATTCAATCAATCGATCGGAACGAAACGGATTAAAATTAATACTATCCAACTAGTCCAAGTCTAATCTCCAATTCCTCAATCTCTCCATTGTCTCCCACGCGTAATGTGACGTAGACTCCATTTCTCTCCTTGTTCTCCCGATTGCGCGTAGAGAAACCGAGAAAATCGAGTATCGCTCGCGATATAGAATGTAGAATATATAGAGTATAGATTATTCGCGCGAAATAGTCTCATATTCCATGTTCATGCCTTCGAGCATGGGGAGGATGGATATATGTACTCACAGCACTCACAGCTTAATTACACCAAGCGTAAATTCTCTCGTCGCGTCGTATCGTCCGCTCCGCTCCGCTCGGCTCGGCTCGGCTCGGCTCGCGAGCGCGGCACGCGAGAGGGCCGCGATCGAGCGATCAGCTGTTCACCAACCGCGCGCATTCCACTTCTTCTCTTTCGCGCCTCGTGCGGTGGGGCC
>NW_011626955.1:969841-989804 GCF_000204515.1 Acromyrmex echinatior
TTTGATGAATATTTTTACTTTTAGGTTTTGTTTACAATATTATATCGGCATATTTTATCGGCAGCACTTGCGTCTTCGGTTAGTTCCATTATATTTGCTAGATAATTAATTATAATCTTAAAGTTGTTTGATAAATTAGTTCTTCATATTCTATTCTACGATATTTCCTAATTTCTTTTCTTTTTTTTCTTTTTCCTTTTTCTTTCACTCTTTTTGGTTTTAATTTCGACATTTAAATTCTCGATATAGGGGAGCTCACTATGACAGGATAACTTTTATTCACAGTTTTTATATATGTTAGTTTATATTGTCTCTGAGGAAGGCTCAAAAGCTGAAACATGTAAGCGCGTTTTAATGAATAAAGAAGTTTCACTTCATAGATATATTATTTGAGCGACGTCTCCTGCGCTTGATTCCTACTGCCCGTATCCTTTTCAGTTCTTCAACCATACTGAGTCAAATTATAAAACCGTATATAAAAATAAATCCAAATCAATTCTTCGCCTTAACAGCGAGAAAGGATAGTAATGTGGTCAAAAAAAAGATCCAGTCAATAATAAAATAAACATTGTTATGTATTATATTTGACTTCCCTACAATAACTTCACACAGGTTTTTTAATGAAAATATAAAACAACATATGACTAGAGATTTAAAAAAAAAAATGTAAGAAAATGACTCTTCGTGAAATTGTCCGGGACATAAGTCCCATGTTATAGAAATGCAAGCGACTTAAAATTACGCTCTATCACTGAGCGCTACATAACCTTACGGCCTAAACACGGCATTAGAGAAATAATAAACAGTAATAAATAAATAAGAAAGATGATATTAAAGATGATATCTATAGTAATGTTACATACCGATAAAATACTCTTATTCTTTATAGATATTCTTCATAGATGTACAATTTATACTTTACTTTTATCTTATCGCTAGATTTCCCTATTTTATCTTTATTTCGAAACCGGAAATTCCGTTCCTCTTTTATAAGAGGGTATATTCAGTTTCTTTATTTAAACATTCAAACTTTAACAGATAGATCACGTTATGTATTTTTATGCGTCATAAAAATTATCTACAGATTATTCTAGAAAGAATGTCTAAGAATATCACTTCGATCTTTCTCAAAGAAGCCCTCCTATAAAATAACAAATATAAAAGCGTACATTAACATTAATAATAATGTATATTATATTAGCGTTTAACGATTAAGTAATTAAGTTCAACGATTAGCAGTAAAATAGAAATCTTCCTGAATGCGAGAACGAATATCTTTTTTTTTCCCTTTTTCTTTTTCTAATAAAATTAAATTAATTTTAAACATATGAATGTAGTGAATTCGCCTCGCATAAAGAATATTAAGGAAAACCGAATTTTTATTATAACAAATGGTTAAAACTCAACAATTATTACTTATTAAGAATAAACTTGTAGAGTGGGGAGTAGGGCTTACGCGGAGCCTTGCTGCCTTATCTCAACGAAAGCGTGAGTATAGGTTCTACCAAAATTTGAGAAGTGTCGATTGGTTCTGAAAGGACACTTCCACACTCATTTTCAGAATATAAAAGGAGCTGTCAAAGACAGAACCGCACAGCACTGCTCTTCTTTTCCTTTTTCGGTCAATTCATCAGTCCCCCAGCCAGTCAGTCAGTCGGTTCTTCAGACAGTCAGTCAGTTACCGTTTACTATCAAGGTGAGAACTATTCTCGCGCTTCATCAGAACCTCACTTTCGCATTGTTTTACTTATAGCATTTATCTTTTTAATAAACGATAATATTGAATCGAATCTATCTACGGAACCTCTAAATCTCTAATCGATTACATACAAGTACATATACATATTTGAATATCTGAGGGGTTGTTGCGACTGTCGCTGCCAATAGCGTGGCCCCCGTTTGTTAACACTTCCTCGGAGAATTCATAATTTTCTCATATCCAGAGAGCTGTTATGACTGTCGCTGCCAATAGCGTGGCTCCCGTTTACGACGCCCCGGTTCTCCGGAACATTATAATTTTTTTTTTTTTGCATTATCTCCATGCCTTCCAAAGGCGGACGAAGACAAAGTGAAAAGAGATTGAAGTTCCAAGTTAAATCGGCCCTTATTTCAAATCAAAATCCTTTCCCCTATTTCCAAAAACTTGCGCAATTGCTAGACCAAGACAAACCGGTAGACTCCCCCCGCGAACCTGTCTACACTCTAAGTAAATTGGAGGTCAACACGTTTCCTAATTACAAAACCATTCCAAAGTCCCGATCCACGTAGATTCGCCTATAAACTTCGCGATCTTTTTGGCACCGGATTCAAGATTACCCTTCCTTTAAATTATCCAGTACTTCCCAGTGAACCGCATCTTTAACCGTACAACTTAATCTCTGGTCCCCGAGTAAATTGTTTAAATACATTAACTCAAAAACGGAGAAAAATCTCAACAACAACATTAGACATAACAGTAGACAAAGTTATTCTAATGCATCCATCATTCGATCCATGCAGTCGGCCCTTTCTGGAGAACGATTCAATTATAACAGTAGACAAAGTTATTCTATGTTACGAATTATAATAAATAAAGATATAATATTAATAATAGATAAATCCGGAGACGTTACGATCGCCTTTAGCGCCCTATGCTGGAATTTGCTTTTGCACCCCATCATAAGGATTGCTAAGTCTCTAAAGCATCAATCCCCGTCAACGGCAATGAATTAACAACTAAAGGAATTTCCACCAATTTGCATAACACAGGAATAAATTTCATATTTTCTTTATAATAATATATTTGACGTTTAATGCAACATACTACATGGGCTGAAAAGTCCCGGGATTTTTAATGAATACAAGCGTTTTTTGGGCAAAGTTATATTTATTCCTCAACATAGTTGCCTTCGAGGGCGATACACTTGGTATAGCGATTTTCCAACATTTCGATGCCCTTTCTGTAGTACGAAACGTCCAAGCCTTCGAAATACGCCTCGGTTTTCGCGATGACTTCCTCATTCGATGTGAATTTCTTTCTCTGGAGCCATCGCTTGAGCTTTGGGAACAGTTAATAGTCGCTGGGGGCCAAGTCTGGAGAATACTGAGTGAGAATAATGGGTGAGCAATCAATTCGAATCGTAATTGGTCCAATTTGACCATCGCTTTCAAGGACGTGTGTGATGGTGCGTTATCGTGATGGTACAGAACTTTTTTCTTCGCTATATGGGGCCATTTTTTCTTTACTTCGTCGTTCAGTTTGTCCAATAACGCTGCATAATACTTTCCCGTAACTGTTCTTCCCTTCTGCAGGTAATCGATGAAGATTATGCCATGCGCATCCCAAAAAAAGGAGGCCAACCTTCCCGGCCGAGCGTCTTTTGGCCGCTTTGGTCGGCTTTCGTGGCTTTTCAGCCACTCTGCAGACTGCCTATTGGACTCAGGCATATGGTAATGGACCCACGTTTCATTCATCGTCCCAAAACGTCGAAAAAAATCCGCTGCAACAACGCCAAACCGGCCGTTGAATCATCAACGCGCTGCTGTTTTTGGTCAATGGTTAGCAAACGCGGCACCCATCCAATAGTTTTTTCATCTCCAAAACATCGTGCAAAATGTATCCCGTCCGTTCTTTTGAGATACCCACGGCCTCAGTTAACTCGCGCAACTTCACTTTACGATCACTCAAAACGATTCGATGCACTTGCTTTACGATTTCCGCATTCGTAGGCTCTTTTGGCCTTCCAGAGCGAAGTGCGCCTTCGGTGCTTGTACGACTCATTTTAAATTCACTAAACCACCCCACTGATAAATTGTTGTTCTCGAAGGAGCAGATGTGGGATAACATTTCTGCAACCATTTCAATGATTGTTCAGAAGTTTTTCCCATCAAAAAACAATGTTTGATCAAGATGTGATATTCCTGTTTTTCCATTTTTTTTACGAAGGTGAAAATAACGCTACTTAAACGACTGTAGCTTGTAAACGAATGAATGAAATGTCATGAAACTTCATGCATAAGCTAGTGACAGATGAACCTCTCGAAATGAATCATGTTCATTTTCTAGTGGCACCACATATTGAAAAATCCCGGGACTTTTCAGCCCATGTAATATATTTTTTAACTTTATATTTTCTAGCTTTAGTTTTGGAAAATATTCTGATTACGTCTTCAATTGTTACGTAATCAAGACTATGTAAAACTGTTCGCTAATTTTTTTTCAATTGATATCATAGCTAAATTACATGACCGCGTTTGTGTCATTGTATTTCTCAAATAATTCTTTATTATTTTTAATTTTGAAAAAAATGCCTCTGTAGTTGTCACAGACATTAGCAGTTAATAAGATCTGTAACGCTATTGCTAAATTTGAAAATATTTCCAGAAAACCACTTTTAGCTAATTTATTTAAAATATCAAGTAAAGTAGAGCTTTATATTTACAAGAATAACGCTGCCTATTAAAATTTTGCGCCTCATCAAATTTTGCGCCCTACGCTGAAACGTACTCAGTGTCTCATAACGCCTCCGGATAAATCCCTTTCTTGCTCAGTGAGCGCTCAGTGAGCGGTCGTCGTTTCTGAACCCAATGTATGTTGATTGTGAGCGTGAAATCTGGAAAGCGAACGCACTCAATAAATAATAGAAATTCTAAAAAACATAGAATTTATGATTATTACTTTCTTAGGAAATGGTTATCCTATTGAATTCATCTTCAACGTAATTAATTCTAGAATTAAATCTTTTGTTCATCAAGATACATTAAAACAGTGTAACAGGGATATGGAGGATGAAAATGCGAGAAAGAATTAGTTTTTACAGTTACAATTCTTACAATTACAGTTCTTACAATTTCTGATAAATTCAAAAACAGTGAGGGACATGAATGCGAATCTTTGTTATCGTAGCATCAACAAATTAAATGGAATTATAAAAGACTATAAGGACAGACTCCCTTCAAGTTCCAACAAGAATGTTGTCTATAAAATAGAATGTCGAGACTGTGATACAACCTATGTTGGACAAACAGAACGGTTATTAAAAACAAGAATTAATGAATATAGAAATGACATCAAAAAAACTTCATGTGAAACTGTCACACAACACAGATTAGAACACATAAAATTTGAATGGGAGGACGTAAAAATCTTATATAGAGAAAGATAATTAAGTAGGAGGCTCATTTCGGAAATGCTGTATATTTGATTGCAATCAAATGGTCTAAACTTGAAATCAGACACAAAGTTTCTGCACCATTCTTATGTGAGTATTTTGGAAAAATTCAAACAATGACATTATGTACTCACCTTAAAGTTTGTTTTATTATATTAGTATGACGTATGTTTTGTATATATCCATGGACGTAGCGCTTAGATTATAATTTAATAGTCATTGCTCCTCTGATTTCTATCTCGACAACACATAGTTTTGACACATAGTTTTTATATATTGTATATTGTGCAGTTTTAAAAATTTTTATATACTAATTAAGAACAAATGTGTGCGTCTCGTTAATCGTATATATTTTTTTATAATTTGACTTGCGTTTGGAGCGACCGAGTTGTGATCTATGTGGAATGAGGGTGAGTAAGATAAGCAAACATTGAATTCACAATGATAGGATTTATTATATCTATTTTACTCTGTAGTTAATTATTTGGCTAAACAGCGGAGAGACAGAAAATAGGCTACTCCCTACCAGACAGTAAAGAGATACTCATCCACGATTTTACATGGAGCATAACATATTCAACAATGTCCAACGGTTCTACCGACACATATAGGGTTTCATGAATATATGGCCCCACTCGTCCCGAGCAGGTAGAGTGGACTAAATTGAGTAGAAAAATTCTCTATCATTTTGTAATGCTCGCAATAATTAACGAGATATTAACGTTTAAAGATAACCGAATATGCGCGTCCGCTCGACTTACTATTGTCAAAGGTACGGTCCACCGAGCGCACGGCGCGCGGGCCGCGAGGAGTGGGAGTGGCCTAGCAGGCGCGTCGCGCCCTTTGAGCTTAGATGCTCGCGACGGTAAGCCCCGCCCCGATCCGCGCGCTCGATGGGTCGTACTTTCGGCAATAATAGGACTTTTCTACTCAGTTTAGTCCACTCTACCTGCTCGGAACGAGTGGGGCCATATATTCATGACATCCTGTACATTATATCGTATGCTATCTATTCGATAGTTTGAAGTAAACCGAATCAAATCTGCATTAAAAAATCGTTGTTTCAAATATATTATGTGAAGACTTTATGACTAATATATAAATTGCGCAACAGTTCCCGCGCTGTGTAAAGCTCTCATTGTCTGTACATTATATTCTTAATTTGTTTCTATCTCGATTATTTTATTTTATTTTTGAAAAATAATTGCATTTATGTAAATTATAACTACATAAGAACAAATCATTTTTTAATTTATATTTTTTTTTATTTTATATTTTATTAGTTCTGTTACGTCCAAACCCTTGGAAATTTGATCAAGGAGACAATGAGGGAGAATGGAGAGGGTTATCTAAGATCAGTCTCGCGACTGACAATGGTAGCACGCAAATCTAATTGTGCACGGTAACCATTTGTTTACTTAGTCATATTTTCTTCTAGAATAATAGAATCAGTCTGGAGCAATCTTGGCTCTTTAAGGAAAAACGTAAATCACTTCTTTTCTTCTAGAAACGATGTACTTTAGATTAACAATGATAGGACGCTATAAAAACCGTAAATCTCGCGTGACATTGCAATTAACTTTTACATCCTAGACAAGGGCCATAACGCCCTTTTTTCGGGGTATAAATAGAGGTCCCGCGGAAGCGCAGAGCGTCAGTACAGAATTTTAAACCACTCAGTCCACGTCAGTGAAGTTTGCGATCCAAACTAGGGTATGGAAGGACGGTTAGACTCAATCTCACAGGTGTACGCGCGGAGGCGAACATCTGTGAGTCGTACGCACCTTTTCAGTCCCGGAATATGGGTCAATGTCCGAAGGGACGCTATGACACCTATTCCGCTGGACAGTGTGAACATCGATCCTACTTTTTGGATCAAGGAACTTAATCCTTTTGACCCGGGACCTCGTGCGACCTCAGATATTAGAGGGAAGTGAATGCGAGAGGTGATTTTAATAAAAGAGAGGGAAATACACTAAGTTATGTTTATTAACAATGAAAAAATAAAAAAAAATATTACATATAATATATTCTTCCATCCCTTTTTTATATAAAAATATAATTAACACCTTATGGGTGTGCGTGTATGTGTGTGTGTGTGTGCGTGCGTGTGCGTGCGTGTGTGCGTGCGCGCGTGTGTGTGTGTGTGCGTGTGTGTGTGTGCGTGTGCGTGGAGAGGAAAGGGTTAACAGGTATAGGAGGCGAGAAAAGTGTTGCAGGAGCACATCGGGATGAGGTGCTTGTAAAGGATGGTGTAAGGGATGGGGTTTCCGGGAATGTACACGGTGACTACTCTATCCCCTTTGTTGAAGGGGGACAAATATAGCCTGAATAACTGATCCCAGTCGATCGGTTCGGGATTCAGTTGAAACGGGAGCAGTGAGAGCTGATCCAAGGGAGGAGGGAGAGGAAATCCCTCTTCGCGAGAAGAAGGGGAAGGGAATCGTTCCTTGAGAGGAAGGGGGGAAGGGGGGGGGGATAATTCAGAATTTCCCGAATAGCAAGATCGATGATAGGAGGAGAAGTGAGATCTAAGGATTGTGTCTCTAATGTTGGTGAGTAGGAGATCTCGCTACATTGCTCGTCAGTCGGTTTTGGCGGCGCGATTGTGGGGCCCAAGGGGACGGTTCCGGCTATTCCTCCGGACATAGGGAGTTCGTCCACGTTTTCTAATGGTACGCACTACAAACCGAAGGGTTAAAATGACATGTGTGTATGTTTGTTGGAAACGCGCGTAAGTGTATATAGGTACAAATGTATGTGTTTCCATGCGGGGAAACGAGGGGGTCGAATACTGGAAGAAATAGCGACTTCCTGTTAGCTGCCCCCAAGATATTGGGTAGGTTTTAGTGGATGACTCGACGAAGGAGATCCGTCATTCGCGGAGAGCGTCAGAAGGGCAGTCGCAGTGGCGTACGCCTAATGATTCCAGTGCCGATTTGCCCACAACTTCGCACTCGTATGGAACCGCGAACTGGCGTGATTAGCGCGGGTTTTAGTAATTTCCGCACTGCCTGCGACAATAGATCAACTCGTGGACTGCACTGACGTGAACCGAGTTAGCTTGATTTTCGTACTGACCGCAACAATAGTTTGGATCGCGAACTTCACTGACGTGGACTGAGTGATTTAAAATTCTGTACTGACGCTCTGCGCTTCCGCGGGACCTCTATTTATACCCCGAAAAAAGGGCGTTGTGCCCCTTGTCTAGGATGTAAAAGTTAGTTGCAATGTCACGCGAGATTTACGGTTTTTATAGCGTCCTATCATTGTTAATCTAAAGTACATCGTTTCTAGAAGAAAAGAAGTGATTTACGTTTTTCCTTAAAGAGCCAAGATTGCTCCAGACAGATTCTGTTATTCTCGAAGAAAATATGACTAGGTAAACAGATGGTTACCGAGCACAATTAGATTTGCGTGCAGGGCTACCATTGTCAGTCGCGAGACTGATCTTAGATAACGCTACCGTGGGAAGTTATCCCATGCGTTTTATGATTTTTTTTAAGCGCGACGTGGCGCCTGTTTTCCTAAGATGAAATTGTTGGTCAGTCTCGCACGACAAAGCTTAGATTTTTACTATTGCGTACTTCGGCATTTATGTCTTTTGCTCTTTTCGGGCCTGCATTAAGGTTGTTATTCCTTCCGGGTTGATTGACATTTCGCGGAGCCTGTCCGGTCCCTCTTTTCAATTCTGTCAGACCGTTATCAGAAGGCTCCGTTCGAGTCTCGCAGACGCCAACCAGAGTCGCGACGTGCAGCCGAAGGAAAGAATCGTGGCGTCTGTAGGACGTAACCGTTCTTTATTATTATAGTTCTGTATTATGATACATATTTTAATTTGCATTAGCACATATATCTTAACTTTAAATTAATTTGTATCGCTGAATCTTGAATTTTTGTTTAATAATAGGTAATTACTGTTCAATATGTCTGTTAGGTAGTATCGATAAGTTCGGCTTTTTGTACTACTTATTACCAGCGCGAGTTCTGATTGGCCACTGCTTTCCCGCTTTCTGCTTTTCCATCAAGGTATATAAACGCGTCCTTATTAAAATAACTCTATATCAATGGAATAATGAAAAAAGTAATGTAAGATTTCGTTATTAGTTCCTGAAAATTGTGATTTAATTATCGTTACTTATTGTTACTCACTAGGAAAAGTAATTTTGTTACTCATTCGTTACTAAAAAAAAGTAACGAAATCATAACTTTTTGTTTCCATACAGCACGGAAGATTGAAGCAATATTGCTGCAATGTTGCAATATTGCAGATTGCAATGTAACATTATAGAGATATTACAGAAATGTAAATTAACAAGACTCTTGCCTACAAGATGTGAATAATATGCCTGTAATATTCCAAAAACATTACAAAACTGTAATTCTTTAATTGTTACTATAATAATATAAAAATATAATTTTTTATAATATTTTTAGTACAGTCTTTATGATATAATAATCAATATAAACACTTACATAAATATATGAATATATAAATAAGGACTCAATCTTAAAAATAATAATTAGAAATTCAGAACAAGCCTAAGAGAGTCTAACGCTGATGAAGAGCGAAGAGTTAGAAGATAATACTCAAGTGTTGATGGTTATCTTCATTTATTGTATCGAACGTTTCGACTCACATTTTCAACGAAAAAATAGAATATAATACCTCGTTGAAAGTAAGTCACTCGCAGATTGATAGAAATACAGTAATCAATACGCTATACGGTGCTTAGATATTCTCGTGGATAATTTTCGATTTATTTAACCTATTTCGGCCTATTTGACGCAACCTTATCAACAGCAGTAATAAGAATCATTAATCATAGATCACTGATTAGTTTTAATCATGAATTTGATTGGCAGAATGTCCAAATTATTGATAAGGAAAGATTTCTCAATAAACGTTTAAATTCAGAAATGTTTCATATATACATGCAGAAGAATGGACTTAACTTAAAAATAGATATGGATTGCTTGCACTACTCGTATACTTCTTTATTAGACATGTTAAGATTTAATTGATTATAGGTTGACTCTCTTATGATTATTTATTGTCATTGCTTGTTTAGAAGTTCCCTTATCACTTTATAATGTTCAATTTCAAACGACACGTCAAGATGAACTGATATTGATCCGAGGAATGATTTGTTTTAATTTATATCTTATGAAATTTATATCTTATGTTTTAATTTATATCTATACACTTAATTTATATTTTATGCACTATTATTATGTTAATGTGGATAATATTTGTGGTTTGATAATAATATTCTTGCGGCTTCCACGGGTCCTTTCTATATAAAGATTATACGTTTCGCGGGTTTCCTCCGTGTCCAGATTTATTCTTGGAATGCCAACGTTTCGTGAATCTTCCAGTCCACTTTATCAGGGCGAGGAGCAATCTGATACTGAGCTGTTCCTTCGGACCGTTTCTTTTATAATACGCTACTTGTTGGAATAATGGTGGGAAAGAAGAGAATTGGAGATAGGGAAGGTGGGGGAAAACCATTCTCCTGGTTATTGAAGACCGATAAATTTCCCCTACCTCCCTCCACCCATCTTTTTTCCATCCACTACTCCAACAAGTAGCGTAATATAAAAGGAACGGCCTGAAGGAACAACTCAATATCAGATTGCTCCTCGCCTTAATGAAGTGGATTGCAAAGTTCACGAAACATTGGCATTCCAAGAATTTACCTGGATAGATAGGAAATCCGCGAAACGCATAATCTTTATGTGGTTGATAATATTTGCTTGGGGTATACACATACATGCTTTGGGAATAAATTTATCCTTCAGAATTAATATTACATTTATTGAAATATTTTATGATTTTGTCATAAAAAATTGCTTTCGAAAAGCACATATCACTAGAAATGCGATTTGTAGAAAAATTGAAGTCAGATATATGTACAGAAAATAGTTTTTATTTTAGAGTTTTCGTAAAAAATTTATCCAAATACATTACATTGCAATGTTATAAAAAGTGGACATCTTAACATTTGGAATCTTGCAGCAATGATTTCGCAACCACCAATATTGCAATGTTTCAATGAAATCATTCTGCAATGTTTCTGCAATCTTTCTGTGCTGTATGGGTTATTTAATTTTTTATGTAACGCTAACAACCCTGGTAAAAATATGCAAAAATATGCAATATATACGTTTATTAAATGAAAAGCAGAAAGAAATATTTTTAAAAATATAATAAGATAAATAAATAATTTAACTTGAAGCAAAAAATACATTGTATTAACATAAATGAACTTATTTGAATATAAAATTAAATCTAGAATATTTAATTTCTTACAGAACACTATAAATACTTGAGTTTAAATAATTATAAAAATATAATAAAATAAACAAATTAATTTTGAGCAAAAAATATATAAAACAGTATTAACATAAAATAATATAATTTGAATACAAAATTAGGTCTTAAATATTTAATTTCTCAAAGAATTATAAATATTAATGATTATATGAGCAAATATGCAATTTTACAAGAAATATGTTCAAAAAGATACATATATGCAAAATATGCAAAATAAAAGTAGGCTTTAACTTAATAATCCGTGTAGCAAGCCGTTTTGTATTTATATTAATAATATATTATAAAATATGTATTTTCATATAATTCCAACTTTAGTTATAGAATAACTAAATATCATTTATAGAATTATATATGTGTACATGTAATTTTGTGATATTTTAATAAACGTCTTAACTACGTTTCTAACGTCAATAAAAGCGTTATTAATTATAATAACTCTGCTACTTAAAACATTATATTGCTACAATATTATTGTAATTTTCAATGTTGGTTATCAACATGTAATATATCAATAATATTTCTGATATTATATTGTAATATGGAATATTTCTGGTATAATGCAATATCACTGCGACATTATTGTAATATTACTATGAGATATATTTTGATATATAAAATTTTCCTCGAAAGGAAAGGCATTTTGGAATGTACCTCTAGACATGATTTAGACATGGTGTTCCAAACATTCAAAATAGCAGTGACGTAATATTGAGCATCCTACATATATGTATATATTGTAATAAAATATATTACATAATTTAAATAATATATTTGTACTCATTTTGTATACGTTGATGTAATTTAATGTTTGATACATATAATGCGCTTACATTATTTAATTTATGACACAGAAAAAAATAAATTCTGTACTGAGGATGGCACTGAAAAATATAAAGGGACTGAAATATAAATAATATTAGGTGTTGGAATTAATTCGTAGCGTTTTACAAAGTATTTATAAGTTTTAAAAGTACTTTCATTAATGTATTTTTTAATGCTCATGTGAAATAAATAACATTCTTTCATTAAAAAACGCTACGAATTAATTCCAACACCTAATACTACTGGAAGTGCTGTAAATGATAATAAACGATGCTTTGTTAAAAGTGATCCGAAAAAAATTTTTGTGCATAATTACATTACGTATAATTTTGAGACTCATTGTAATAGCTTTACATGCATTTAAATTTCTTCTTCTTACTTTCTCTCTTCAAGCTCGCCTCCTTCGCGTTTCTAGTAACACGTATATGCGTTTAGGTACGAGTGTGTAGTACCGCACGCCGAAACCAGAGAACACCATTCCTGCCGGTGCGTGTAAATGTGCATTATCGTCGATAATGTGCATTATCAAGAGAGAACGCTCTCTTATAAACAGATGAAGATATCACGAAAGTGGAATCTTCGTCCTTTTCAAACTTTATTTAGCTATAATTGCGCATGTGCAGTAAACGATACTGCTACACACTCGTACCGAAGCGCACATGTACGTGTTACTAGAAATTTATATGATTGCGTTCAACAGTTAAATGGGAGATCGCTGCTATTGATGTATTCTTCCAGATCTAAAATGCTAATTGGATGATCTAAAAGAATATACCAATAAGCGAGCGCTTACTCGTTGAATCCGTTGAACACAGCCTTTGGCTATGGTCAAAAACCTCGCTACAAATGCTTTGAAGCGTTTGATGGATTAATTAGAAAGAATTTTACAAACTGACTAATTAAAAAACGCTTCGAAACATTGCGTTGACCATATCCTTTTGTCATATCGCGAAACTAGCGCCAGAGCTCATTTCAGTAGTATTATATTGTATTTCAGTGAAAGAGATATATGAAAAAAGCTCTAGCACAGTGATGCGAATTCCGGGCCGCTTGCAGTGTGGCGTTGCAAGCGTTAGTTGCGGCGCTCGAGTCAGTTCTTTTTTCCGGTTTTCCTTTCTCTCTCTCTCTCTCTCTCTCTCTCTCTCTCTCTCTCTCTCTGATGTCATGGCATTCTGCGTGTGGACCGTAAATCTCAGCGATAGATATTAAGTTAATGCTCGGTAAGATTAATTACCCCTTTATGTTTATTGCGAGATCGACATCGGTTACTGCTCATGTCATTAGATAATTGCTAGCGTCGTCAGATAAATGCTTATATTGTAGATTTCCTTAGTAGTAATGCGATACCGATATCCGAGCCGTCATATGCACGCAATCACGTCTCTACTTTTGTAATTTGTACGTTCTAAACAATTTGTTTGTATTAAACTGCCTTATGGCATATGAGTCAGAATCAATGAGTAACATTTATTTGCAAACTTAACATGGAGCCTGATTGAAAACAAGACGTCGATTCCTATCTATGAGTTTACAAAAAAAGCAATTACGATTATAATCAACTCTACATTTTTTAAATTTGACAAAAAAATATTTAAACAGATTTTTGGCATGCTCTCCATTGTCCCCTACATTAGCGAACATTATTCTACAAGACTTAGAACAAGAAATTATTACGACTAATAATATTGTTTTATCTTTTTATTTCCGTTATGTTGATGACATTGTATATGTTGAGAATGTTCTGGAATTGTTTAATTCGTATCATGAAAGGTTAAAGTTTACTATTGACTTTGGCGACGAAAATGGCATTAATTTTTTAGATGTTAAATTAATGAGACAAGAAGGAAGAATCATCTTCGATATTTATATAATAAAAAATCTAATTCAGGGAGATATTTGAATTATTATTCGAATCATCCATTAGTGTATAAAAGAGGTGTAATCATCGGGCAATTAGAGAATACTGTTTTTATCCCATGCAAAATTTCAGGAAAAAAACATTTCTGATTTAGTTTACACTCTGTTAATGAATGACTATCCTTTTGAATTCATTTTTTCAACAATAAAACAGAATTAAAACTTTAGAAAATAGAACTAATTTAGATAAAAATAATGAGTGTAATAATAATGAAAATTATTTTAATTCCAATTTAAAGAAAAAGTTTTTTATAATACCATATTTAAGTAAAGTATCAAAAAAATTTTAAAAATTATCACATAGTCAGGGCTTTAATATTGCTTACAAACCTATAAACAAATTGAATAGATTTATTAAAATTGGAAAAAATCGTTTGTGTAAAGAGAACCATTGTGGAATGATTTATAAGATAAATTGTCTAGATTGTGATTCTTCTTATGTTGGCCAAACAAAAAGGAAATTAAAAACACGAATCAAAGAACATAAGATTGACATAAGAAGATCCATCTCTGATGTAAATGGTTTCACGCCATCAATTGAAATGCACGAATTGGATTGGGATAATATTAGAATTTTTGATACGGAACAATTATTAATAAAAAGAAGAATTTCTGAAATGATATACATAAAAAGTCAAATAAGTAGTATTAATAAACAAACATTGAAAGTTTGCTTAATGTTTATCTGCCTTTTCTAAAAAAAGATTTCTCTCACACTTAATAAATAATTCTAGAACAATCTAAACTTTTGACATATATATAAATAGCGGTAACACATACGAATAACAATATAACGAATAACAATATACAATCACGAGAAATTTCTATCTGCATGAGGGAAGTGCTTAAGATTCATCATTTTGTCTGTAACACAGGTAATGATTCAATCCTCATAAAATTGACTAGAAGTTATTAATGATAGTTTAATTTTTAAATTAGAATTTGGAAATTCTTGATCTACATAATTTGCAACATGATAATTGGCTGTAACATTGTTGTACGATGCACCTTAACAAGATGAAAGAACACGTTTATACATACTTATATTATACGACGGCTGAATTCAATGTCAGATACATGTAAATTCTGCGTTTTACTAATATTTGTGATTTTACTGAAGATGGCCAGATTGTGGCCGAAACGTCTAAAGATTTTTTATTAATGTAATGAATAATTAAATTTCACAAACAACGCTTCACAATCCAATGCTGCGATTTCATGCTTCTTATTTTATATGTTTAACGATTTCCCGCCAATTGTCCTTCGCCGTTAGTTAGTCATCGCCGGCGTTCAGACACGCACGGCGCCACATTGGGCACAGCAGCCACAGAAGCATGTTATCAACCACCGGCCGGCGGCCTTGCGCAACCGATAGCAACATAAGCAGGAGCCCGTGTGACTTCATGACTTGGTTAGTTAGAAGCGTGCCAATTATTGGATCATCTAAAAAGTATCCGCGGTTTTTTGTCACTAGATGGTGTTGATGGTCAAGACCATCTAGTGACAAAAAACTGCGGATACTTTTTAGATGACCCAATATATCGCTCTGTCCTTTTTGCACTACGTTTGTACTACTCTTATTGCTTGCCTTGTCGGCGCGCTAAGAACGGGAGAAAAATAGATAGACGATAGTTGACGAGAGATTAATTGTTTATGATTTCTCATTCGTATTATGTACCGCGGTCATAAATTGGATTTGCAAGAAATTGGCGTGGTCGAACGCATAAGGTATGAAATCGGAAATAAGTACTCTAATTAGTAGTAAACATATATATTAAGTCAAATATATTTTCATATAATTTTTGAAATTATTCGTATGTATATTTTTTCAAGCAATAGCTGTAGGAAAAAAAACCGATTCGCTTTTCAATAAGCAAATATAAAATTATTTTAAAATTACATATCAAGATTCAATTGTGCACTACAAAATTATATTGGTATCATCTTTATTTATATTATTAGTAATCTTGTTTTCGAAATTTTATTCATTAACAGAATTTTAAATGCGGATGTGATAATTAGAAAGAAACATTTTACAAAATATTGATCGACACGAAGCGTATTTGTAATAAACGCAACATCATTAAACATGTTTTTTTTATGTGAATCTTTCATCAATTATGTCGAATACATATCACACATGTCGAATCATTATTTTTCCTACAGTTTTTGATTTTAAGGTACATGAATAATTGCAATTGTTATAGCGAAAATATATTATTTGATCTTATACAGGTCATAATTAATTGAACTATAATACTTATGTCACCGAAGTATATTAAGGGGAAAATAAGTATATAGAGTTCTCGAGGGTAAATGGAGGAAGAAGAGAGAAAGGGGGGGGAGGGCAGGATAAATATATTACCTCATACGTATTTTTTCTATATAGCCGCCAAAAATAGCCGCTCTTTCTTTTTATTTTTTTTAATAATTATCCTAATAATGTATCGTGCTCTTGGCATTATTTAGGACATGGTAGGATACATGCATACATTGTACACGCACTTACACAAAATTAAGAAGAGTTAAAATTTGAAATTCGTACCTTAATTTCCTTTTGGTAAAGTTTTCTATACAATAATTTGATCTGTTATATTGAATTTAGAAGAAAAAGTTGTCCGTGTGCGAGTATCGCATCGCGACCATTCTTCGCGGAGATATGTGAAATTTGAATTTAGTCATTTCTGATTTTAACGCTGATTTTAAATGACTAATTTTGTTGAGAAGCAGCAAGTAAATTTCAAAATAAAATAATTTCGTCAAAAATCATACTGAGATGAGTAAAAAAGTATTATAAAGCTTGAAATCTGTACTTTTCGGGTCAGTAATTTAAACAACGATTTTACTGGTATTTCATGAAATTACACAAACATAAAAGATGCATCAAATCTTAAAATTTTATACGAAATTTGTGAAGTTGCGCGGCGCGAATTAAAAATTGTGCACAAATGCAGTTTATAGCTTTCGAAAGAATGAATCTTTACCTTTAATTTGCTTTTTTTTTTATAGATCTCTGTACAATTTTTCACTGACTGAGTTATTCAACGTTGAACCAAAAAAGATCATTTTTATTTCAACGTTAAATAACTCGGTGAAAAAAAAATCGTACAGAGATCTATAAAAAAATAAATTAAAGGTAAAGATTCATTCTTTCGAAAGCTGTAAACTGCATTTGTGCACCATTTTAATTCACTCTGTGGAACTTCGCAAATTTCATAAAAAATTTTGAAATCTGATGCATCTTCATTTATGTTTGTATAACTATGTGAAATATCAGTAATAGATATCCCGGAGATCGGGATCAGTAAACTATAGGTAAGTAAAATAATCGAGGCTACGTTATTAAACAAATCGCGCGAGATACGCATAAACGTCTGAACATACAACGGCGACTGCTGCTCAATCTGCTGTGAGATCTCGAGGCGGACGCGTCTATATTAGAAATTAAGCTATAAGTTAAAAAAATCGTACATGTAAGAAAATATTTTTATTCTTAAAGTTTTTGTTTTACAGTCGTATATAATTGCTTGAGATATTTGATTTCTATTTAGATAGTAAATGTAGTTCTTACTTAATAAAGTCCAACAGATTTTTTTTGTTTATCTGTCTTTGTTATATAATGTTAATATTTTTAAAAAATGAACGGGGACTAGTAACCTAACCCCAGTATGGGGCTAGTAAGCTAAGCACAACACGGAGCTATAATGACTAATTTAGTGATAATTCTGATAGTGCCTACTCTTAAAATTCTTGGAATGAAATTTCACTATAAAAGAGTGAAAATACAGTCAATTTTGAAAAAGAGTGAAAATATTTCACTTCTTGAAAAAGAATGGCAATATTTCATTCATCTCAAAAAGATTTACCTCAATGATTGAAAATGTTATAAGTTTGGTTCCCTCGCGTCAAATCTCGATAAAACTAGACTTATTCAACGTGTTTTTGCTCGAAATAAACGAATTTAGCAAAAAGAAGCATTATTCTGTCTTGCGAATCGAAATATTAATCGTTAAAGTTTATTAGATGAGAAAACCTGTCATTTGCTACGTCCTGGTAAAGATGTTGATAGAGAAAAATAGAAAAATCCTATTGTTTTGAATATGGTTTGTAAATTCACTAATTTGAATCAGATCTTATAGGTATCTTGTACAAATCTTATAAAATCCAATAAAACATGATAGGATTCATTACCAATCAATCATGATGCTCTCATTAGGTTAACAATAGAATACAAACTTACAGAAAAACGATACAAATTGATAAAAATCCTACAGTTCTCAATTATTCTCTATCCAATTTTTTACCAGGACGATCTCCCTCTGTTCCATATATAGTTGTATTATCACTCTTTTTGAAATTTCACTCAAAAGAACTTAGAGAATACTTTTTTATTTAAATGCATTAAATGCATTTTTATTTATAATGCAATAATTTTTGTAGTTGTAATGAATTTTAATAATAAAAATATGCAATAATAGTTAAATTACATGTATAAGAATTTTTTCATGCTTGAATATGTATAAATATGTATAAATATACATAATACAATAAATTATATATGTTTATGATCATTTATATATAAACATGTATAAATATTTATAAACATATATAATAGTATATGAAATATGTGTGTGTATGTGTGTGTTGTAATTAGAAGTACAATACTAACAGCATTTGCGATGCAGTGTTTACCTGAGTTTAAACTTACTTTGTTAAAATCTCATATTGCACAAAAGATTGAATAGTGCTACAATGTGGCAATATTACAGATTGCAATGTAACATTGCAGAGATGTAAATTAACAATATGCCTGCAAAATGTCAGTAATATGCCTGTAATATTCCAGAAACGTTGCAAAATTCTTTAATTGTTACAATAATAATAATATAAAAATATAATTTTTTTCTATTATGTAGTATAGACTTTTAGTTTAACAGCCGTTTTTATGATACTGTGCGAGAGCGAATCAGAGCGAGAGCGCTGACGTGAAATTTTAGAGTGATGCGGCGTTTATCTAACCGTCTTTCTCGCTAGTTCAAATCCGGCTCGAAGGACCAGAAAATGTGCGAGAATGCACCGCGCGGAAAGGTTCGAGTGAGAGAACGGCACACGGTTGATATGATACAGTAAAGAGAACTTCGTTTCCTTTTAATTAACAAAAGAATTTTCTTTAATATGATCAGTTACAGAATCAAAAAATATAATTAATTAAATATTAGATTAACAAAATATCAAATGCGGTCACCTTTTCCAAAATTGTATTTGGAATCGCGGAAAATAATGAAATATTAGATTAACAGAATATTAAATGCGGTCACCTTTTCCAAATACAATTTGGAATCACGGTGATGGAAAATCTCGGCGATTTTCGCGGCACTTCTCGAAAAGATTCGTTTTATAGCGGTCTTCACTAAGCGGTTAGCACGGCGGGTTTACAAAGCGAGACTATGACTCTAAGAACTCTAAGAAGTCTAAAACTCTAAGGACTCTAAGAAGGAGGACGGCGAGATCGAAGCATTTATTGCTTTCGGCCTGAGCTTTCTTTTTGGGAAAAATCCAATAGAATTTTGCCACAATCGTAATTATTACGTGGCATTAGGTGTACAAAATTGATTGACGCTTTCGATTCTTTTCTAACGACATTCAACGTAACAGTCATGCGCGACAGAAAATCCGTACGCGGGATTGGTGACAGCGCGTGACGTATTCGTCGGAGCGCGGCGCTCGCGTGCGCGAA
>NW_011626955.1:996448-1052376 GCF_000204515.1 Acromyrmex echinatior
CGAAGTAATTGTTACCTTTTTTTTCGAATTACCGATCTCAAACAGATACATAATAATAAATATAATAATTAATATAATCCATTTAATATTTAAATAAAAAATTTATTAATCTATTATTTGACGGCCATTAGTTAAGTTTTCATTAGTTAAGTTTTATATTTATTTTAAATATAGAAACAAAAGATTTTGTAATATCGAATTTGGATATCAATCAATGCTTCATTATCGAATAAGATGATATGCAATTAAGCTGCTAAAAACGATTTATCGAAATATTAATTATGTGATCGATGATGTATTTGTATGCCTGATGTGAACGCAAAAATAACCACCACCCTTTATTGATAAATTTCGTACCGTCATTTCTTAATTGATTTCAATTGACTCGGAGTGCCTTTGAATTAAAAAGAATCACTGCGATTAACTTAATCCATGATTAACTTATCAAGCGACTGTATTATTATGTTAATAATTAAATTAATGTGGATAATATTTGTAGTTTGTTCGGGGCACATACATACATGCTCGTTACGAATATAATTGTCCTTCAAAATTAATACTGCATTTATTGGAATATTTTATGGTTTTATCATAAAAAAAATTGCTTTATAGAAAGCATATATCACTAGAAATGCGATTTGTAAAAAAATTAAAGTTAGTGAGATATATGTACAGAAAATAGTTTTTATTAAGAAATTTATCCAAATACATTACATTGCAATATTGCTGGAAATTTTCGTTGCAATATAACAAAAAGAACATCTTAACACCGTTGGAATCTTGCAGTAATGATTCAGCAATATTTCATAACAACCATGCAAAATTGCAATGTTTCAATGAAATTATTCTGCAATGTTTCTGCATTCTTTCTGTGCTGCATGAGATATGTATTGAGTTTTATGACTGTTTCTTGAAATAGGATTATTCTTTTAGATCTAAAAATATAATACAATCAGCGCGAAGAAAACTTCGAACAATTGCAAAATAAAAGTTTTGCTAAACGCAGTCATTAGGCGCATTGACAAACCGGCTAATCTGCTCGTCGAACAAATGAACATAATTGATTGTTACTTATAGATCATCCAATGTACAATCGCTCGGTAAGCCTAGCCGCTTTATCGTCTTCAACATATTCAAACTATACATATATCAATATTTATATTCCATCTAAGAATGATACCTCTGTTTTTGACCTTCTGTAAGCAGTTTCTGCTTCTTTTCATATCGTTTCTATATCTTCAGTGATTAAGTCCGATTAAACGCTTTAATTCTGTAATACAAAACGCGCGGTTATAATGGCGAATCAGCAATTAGAAAACAACAAAATCCCAGTTCGTGAATATCTGCGTAAGCATTATATACATTTAGAAATACATAAGGCAATTTGCAGATATTGTTCGAAAATAGTACCTTATAAAACAGCCTATATGAATTTAATCGTTCATTTGAGAAATAAACATTCAGAAGTATTAATAGCAAAAGTATAGTGATCATAACATTTCTTGGGAATGGGATTATTATATTCCAACAATATGTGGTAGGGCAATATGCAATATATGTTATAAAATAAAAAATTCTATATGTAAGAGCACATTAGCGAGTCACCTTGATACACACAGGAACAAGTAAGTATACAATAAATATATTTTCAACAATTAAGAGAAATAATATAAGGAAGCTTTATCACAGAGTTCTGTGCACAATTGTATCCGATCATTTTCGCGTTTCTTATTCTTCTTATCACACACTCCTTATATAGATATACAATTTTCAATCCAAAGCCAAATATGGGTGGCGCAAGCAGCAGTGCAAATAGCAGTACGACTGTAAAGGATGCTTCAATACCAATAGCTTTTAATTTGACTGATAATATGGATAGATCAGGTGTTCCTAACGAGTAATTATTCACTATAAATTTATTTAAATATATGCTAATAGATCTTACGAATCAATTTATATTTCTTTTGCTTTTAAAATATAATCTAAATGATGTTGTGTATAACACTTATTTATTAAGAGTTTTATTAATATCTGTATAGTAACAAATCAATCGCAAATTATTATTCCAATTTTGTTATACTATTTTACATGTTATACTATTTTGTACAATACTATGTGAATAAGATGTCAATGCAGCTTTCGTAACCATACATTCGCTGATATTCTATTAGGACAAGTCAGGTGTTAAAAAAATCCGTTGTTTGTATTCGTTACACCGATTATGTGTGCAATAAATAATGACTAACTTAAAAAAAAATGTCCGAAATATTAAATGTATAAAGACAATTTTCTTTTTAACTCTTGCATAATCAATAACTAGAGAAATGTATGTTAATTGCATGAAGAATAAGTAAATAACAAATGAACAGGTACATTGTATATGAATACAATAATATAATAAAAACAGGTACATCGTTTATAATTATACAATTTGCAAACATTATTCATTATCAGTTTATCTGTATTTGCATTAACTGGGTAATAATGTTACTACTAAATATTAATCTGTGATCAAATTTGTTTCCTCATTTAGTGTACATTCATAAATAATATTAGATGTTGGAATTAATTCGTAGCGTTTTACAAGAGATGGGAAGTACTTTCATTAATGTATTTTTTAATGCTCATGTGAAATAAATAACATTCTTTCATTAAAAACGCTACGAATTAATTCCAACACCTAATACAATTACATGTCGTTTATTGCATGCAATGTGTAATGCACTTGCTTCGGTAAATTGTTTTTGTTAAGCTTACTTTTATTATTTTATGCTATTAATCCAGATATCGTTTAATTTTTGAGGAATAGACATATATATTTATATTTAACTTGTTTTCCTTTACTTATTTCTAATATTTTAGGAAATGAAGTTTATATTTATGAATACATATATTTTGCGATTAAATCAGTGCCTACAAAGAACGAATTTAATCTTAAAATTAATTCTGAAAATATGATAATTGTACAATACATTGTTTTAAATATTTATAGTACAATGCAATGTTTCAAAGATTTATCATGCACTTCAATGAAATTTATTTTATATTTTATTGGTATTTTTATTAGTGAGAGAGATTTACATAAAGCTTTTCGAAATATGAAGTTGTTCCATTATATAATATATCCATTGTATAATATATCAATAAGATAAATTCCCAAAAATATTCTGTTCATGTACCATTGTACCTTTTATTTTGCATATATGTAGCATAATATCATATATCCTAACAATAAATTTGAAATAGTTTTATAGTTTTATGTATAAAGCCGCAAATATGAATATTTAATTTAACAATTCATAAGTTACTACAGATTCTTTCTATTCTAACCGTATATTTAGATTGAAGAGATGAGACTTTTCTCATGTAATTATCAAGTAATATAATTATAATATTAAATAGTATATTATATTTTATAATTTTAATCTTTTTATCACGATACAAATAAATACAGATCCGTAACGAAGACTTCAGAACCAGCAGAACATGTTATGGATCCTCTTGAAGATATAGAAAATATAAGAAATATAGAAAAAGAACTTCCCGCCGAATTAGAGTTATGCGATACAGAAGAAGTTCCCAGTAGAGAAGAACTTCCCAAAAATGGAAGAACATAATACCTGGCCAATCATCAATTTTCCTAATTTCTACTCTCCTAATCGTGAGTGCGAAATAACCTATGATCTTTTAAAAAAAGAATAATACTATACATTATACAAATCTATTTCTTAATGAGATCCTAACTTCAAAAAACGAAAACTCTGAAGGAAATTGTTATTTTACTGAAATGTGACACAATGATACATTCTTACTTACTGCAATTCAATGTTGTACGCACATATACAAGGTGCTTCCCAAAATTTTCCCAACTTTTTCAATAGGGATAGGTCGGGTGGCGCCATCCGTGTGTTCGATTGCGCGTTTGAAAGGTACATCCCTAGCTGACTTCCAGTAAAAATTTCATGACATTTGGTTCAGTGGAAACGAAGTTAATGGCGTCTCAAGTGTCAGTATGTTGTATACATCGGTACGAGAATGAACTTCGAACAAAGAGCCAATATTAAGTTTTGTTTTAAACTTGGTAAAACATTTACCGAAACCCATAATTTGATGAAACAAGTTTAGGTGATAATTGTGTAGCCCGTGCCAGTGTTTATGAGTGGTATACGCGATTCAAGAACGGTCGTGAGGACATAAATGACGACGCACATACAGGTCGCCCAAAATCGACAATTAACGAAAATTCCATCGAAGTTTTTATGATTCCAAGGGTATTGTGCACAAAGAATTCGTTCCAGCAGGCCAAACAGTTAATGCTGTATTCTATGTAAGCGTTTTGAAGCGTTTGGTGCACCGCATTCGTCGTATTCGGCCAGAATATCGCGAAGGAGGAAGTTGGCGCTTGTTACACGATAATGCGCCATCTCACCGTTCGACACTTGTCACTGATTTTTTGACTAAAAATCACATTTTAACAATCAACCATTCCCCGTATTCGCCTGATATGGCACCTTGTGACTTCTACCTATTCGGCAAAATGCATTTGTCCATGAAAGGAAAGAGGTATGTGGACGTAGAAGACATCCAAAGGGCTTGTACCACTATTCTGAAGGACGTGCCTTTGAACGACATAAAACACTCATTTGAAATGCTTTTAGATCGTGCCAAACGTTGTATTGAGTCCGACGGGGACTACTTTGAATAAACAATTTGAATTTGAAAAAAAAAGTAAACCGTTGTTGTTTTATTTCAAAAGTTGGGAAAATTTTGGGACGCACCTTGTATATAAATTTTTATAAAGCGTTTTAATAACATGTTAGTCTAATTCCAACAACGATGTTGTTCTTCTAACCATGTGTTCGACTAAACCATATAATTCTCGCATGACAATTAGTTTTTTCTTTTTTATAGATTCAAGAATTTTTTCACAATTAATCTATACATATTAACATGTGTCTGTGAAGTAGAGTTTACGCCGAGAACTTAAAAAAATGTTGCTATTCTTTACAATTTCTTATTTCAGTTTAACGCTCTAGAGCTGCTACATCGTGTCAACATTTGCTTCATATAAAAGTTATGGCATTTATACTCACAAAACAGTGGTCTAGTGGTAGACTACTAGTTGTCACGAAGATATAAAGTGAAGTTCTTAAAATTGGTTTATACGTATAATTGAAATTCTTATAGGAAAATTATGTTTATATGTGCATAAGATATTGATGTACCACGTACTATTCTGTACTTAGAGATGCGTAAATTGTTTGTGTATAAGTCTAAATTACATTACAACTAATTGTTTTTAGGATCCTCTTAAAAGGCATAGAATGTATAAACGTATAAAATATATTTTTGATCTATCCAACAAAAACAGAATATAAGTTTAAGTTCAAGAAGAAAATTAACAAAACTAAAAACGCATACGTTTAATGAACCACTACGCCTGAATCGATTATCAAATGATAATTAAATTTAAGTGAATTTTTAACCTTCTTTGTAATTCAAATATAAGACAAATATGTCCAGATATATACATACTTAAAGCTCTATTAATTATGTTGTACATTCAGTTTAATTATTATTTATATAAATTTTTATATAACTTTATGTTACATAAAAATTTATTTTACATCATTTTCTGCGAACATCATACGTTTAAATACATATATATATGTGATGTAAAATAAATTTATATGTAACATAAAGTTATATAAAAATTATATAAAAATATATATATATAGATGTATTTGTGTGTAAATTATTATTTAAATATATATATATACTATATACATATATATATTTATAGACACACACACACACACACACACACACACACACACACACACACACACACACACACAAACTTAATATTTAATATGTATAATATTCTATAAGTAGTAGAGCTTTTATATAATGTTTTTAAAATAAATTTATTAATTTTGTTAAGTTTTTTATGTAATGATCACATTATTCATAAAACATGTGCGCCTGTATTGATATTAAGTAAATGATTTGTTTTTGGCCAAATGTCATTTCTGATCATTTCTGATCTGGTAAAGGAGTAACTTTTTTTTGATTAATTTCGACTTAATTTCCATTTAGTATCATTAATTTAAAATTATACTTTCATTTTCATATTGGTAAAATAAGCAATTTTCAGATATTCTTTTGTATTTATTTAATATTAAGAAAAGAAATTTATCTTTTTCAATATACTGAAAAAAAAGAAAAAAAGAGATATTTCGAGAATCAATTTGAACTCATTTTATGTATCGCTATGAATTTTACGTATGTTATTTACCATTTATGAATAATAAAGATACTAAGATACATATACAAAATAGACAAGATGGCTGTTAGTACTTAAAGGAATTAAAGTATTAGCGAAAAAAATAAAAATAATGTAATATGATGCAATTTTATATAAGATATATTACGACAAATGCAGCCACTAATTAAGCGACCTAATAAAATAAAAATCTTTGGTTGACAATAGAACAACAAATTTCTTTCGGATAGACTGTTATATGTGTGAAACTTATCAGATAATCAATTATCTTTAAAATTTTTAATATGACTTTAAATTTAATTAAATTTGGATGAAATCGTTTTATACGTAACCAAAATTAATATTTTATCATTTCAATGTATTGCATTTTTTATTGTACGTAGTATATTTTTTATCCGTTTACATATTCTATAAAACGTTTAGAGTAAAAGTTTAATGTGAAGAATGAAATCTCACTTTTAAAGATTAAAAATTGTGCCACTCTTTATTAAGATTGAATTTTCATTCTCAGAGTTAGATTCTATTCCACTCTAAAAATTTAGAGATAATTTTTACCTACCAATTACGTTCTCTATTGTAATTACTTTCATATGTTATTAACATTCATCAGATACCATTAGTAGCTAAAAGTCTAATTTCTACACAGTTTTAACATTACCAGCACTACTTATCTTCGCACAATTTAAAAAATAATGTAAAAAACTATGATTTATCAAGGAAAGTCAGATATGGCAAAATCTTATTGTTATACTTGACTAGAGTTAAAGACCTAACAAACCTGTTTATTCAAACTTAGATACTGACAAAGACGAAGAAGAATAAAAACGTTCATATGCAAGAAATATTTTTTTCTGATTATTGTATATACATTCTTTACGCTCTTACTTTCAAATGTTTCTAAAGCCTATATTCGGTCTCGTTTCTAATGTATTATTGTTTGTATTTCCTTTTACATATCAGATCTCTTGAATCCATAATTTTTATTATACTTGTAGATCACTAAAATAATAATGAGATTGCATTATTCTTCTAAATAAGACAGACAAAATAATTTATTATTGTGTATTGAATATTTGTGTGTGTCGTTACGAAGGTAAGGTTCAGTTACGTCTTTTATTTTATCTTCATTGTTAATCTTTTTCTTTAGATGTCTCATCTTTTAATTTTTGAAAGAACTTTTTTTACTTTTGAACAACTTTTTTTACTTTAAATACAATTGTAGTTTAATAATTTTGATTACGATTCGTGTGGTATAGACTTAAAATGAAAATGTACACAAAAAAAAGGATGTTTTGGAATCTAAATTGGAATCTAATCTGGATTAAATGGATTAATTAATGGTTTTAAATATATAACAACAGAACTATAAATATTAGTCGAAGAATGAAAATCGAAGACATTACAAATTATGTCACAAATAAATTGCAAACAGCGATTAAAGTAATTGTTAAATTCGTAATCGTACCAAAAAAATACTTTACCATAAAAGCTATAAAATACGAAAATTAACGCTATTATAATTTTATTACCGACGAGATAATGGTACGGCATAACAAGTAACGCGTTTCTCAATCTGAGATTTACATTCAATGCGATGTAATAGTCCAATCACAAGCCTGGAAGGCGATTTTATTTAATGTGAGAAATCGTGTGCGCGGATCTCTCGCTAAAATTTCAGCCTTCTTCATTTCACGTGGCTTCTTGCAGCGTCTTCTCAACACCAACGTGACGAAAACTAAAGGAAGAATGTAAGGAAACGTTACATATATATAGTATGGACGGTTTAAGTAAAAAAATATATTTTTTTATTTAACTGAACTGTATATTTTTACATCAAAGTTAACATGTGTGATATTATGCATAACATTATTTGTCTTTTGAATCAATATAATACAAACAATATAATAGAATAAAAATATAGAATAAACAAATGAGTCAAATAACGCAAATTTGCAAATCAAATAATATATTAATTTAATTGAAAAACAATAAATAAAAAAATAAATTTTTAAGGCTGTAATATATTTACTTCGCACAATATATCGTACGTACCAAATATTCTAATTTACAATGAATTACACACTGCTACAAGAAAAATCTCTCGAAAGTGGAATAATATATTTCCTTCAGGTTCTTTGCGCGCTAAACACGATGTTGACAGAATTTGCGTAGCACATCAAGATTTTTAATAAGTTGTAATGAAGTGGACCGAAATTGACGTTTTATGACATTTTTAAGATTTGTTTGCTTCAAAAGGTTTATAAATAAATTCAAATATAGCTGAAAAGTAATTGAAGAGCTTTTGTAGTTTTGGTTGATGATCATAAAACATATTTGATAAAGTTGTGATTAGTTGAATTTTCAAGGTACGTACTTAGACATGACTGTATGACCTGACAGTGAAACACAATGGTGTTATCATTTTATAATATATCATTGTATGTAATTTTAAATAATTTTATATAATTATATGCGAGATATTTTTTCGAAGGACTTCAAACAAGAAGCATAATATGTTCGATGGCGTTTACCACATAATGACAAAAGCGATTTAACAATACTAAAAGACACTGTTACCGTGTGTTGCATCAACTTATTGGTCCAGTGATGGTTATTTAATAAATGTAAAATCTATTAGAGAAAGCATTACATTTATAAAAACAATCGATCAATTTTATAAACGTACCTCTCAGTGAGAAACGACAATGAATTTGATATCAAATTAACATCGATTCGATGATATACGACATATTTAATATGTTAGTTGGTTAGATTATTTTATAAATCTTTTCTAGAAGGTATCACATATATAAAATTAATCGATTGATCAGCCTAATAAGAAATGATAATAGAATCGACGTCGATTCGATGTCGAGATTCCATTATCATTTGAATCATTTTTCACTAGGCTAATCAATCGATAAATTTATCGATACATTTATAAAATAATCTAACCAACTGATCTATATGTTGAAGTAACACGCGGTACACTGTTGCAATTGTCCAATGATAATCACAGCGAAAATTTCGTATCTCTAGAGACTTTTCCTTTATTATTTTCTAGCACTGTAATTAACTGATGACCAATTAAATGTTTGAAACTGATATTATACACTCCATAATGAAAAGTTTGATATATCAGAGAGTAATCTGAGAGCGGTCATAATCGCGAGTTAGTCGTTACCAAATCCTACAGAAAATCGATCTCTCTCCCGTTCTACTAAATGGTTCAGACACAGGTCCGGCAGCTATAGTGTGGAATCACGGAACACTCCGCACTCAATTTTTTTCAGTATGGAAATCCATCCCAAAGGAATCCAAGAATTGATTAAAAATCAAATGTGAACTTCCTAAAATGTTATGCGCGGATATCGATCAATATTTGGAATGGCAGTACAATTGTCCGCAAAACAGAAATTCAACTTTTAGGAATTATTTACACTGGTCGTAAGAGGCTGCACGTAATAGCAGAAATAAGGAATTAGGAATAAGGAATAATTCAACCTATCAGAAATCGTGAATTATGATGTAACTGATTTTTGAAAGGTTAAAATCATTCATCTATGCACAATAAAAGAAACAGGGAACAGAGAACAGAGAATAAGAATTTCAATCTATTAGAAATCATGTATTGTATTGGGGCATCTAAAAAGGATCCGCGGTTTTTTGTCACTAGATGTGTGTTGATGGTCATATATCTAGTGACAAAGTACCGCGGATACTTTTTAGATGACCCAATATCATCGACGGCCAACGGCCGCAGGGTTCATTCAATGTACCCACTATTCACTCACTAGAAATTCTCAATTCGAGTCTATTTCGGTCTATTCGACTTGCTTACACTTTTTTACATTTTTTACACTTAAAATGAGATAGATATATATTTGACGCTGAAAAGAGAGAAAGTGGAGATGCTGAGTGTAGAAAGTGTAAGCAAGTCGAATAGACCTAGTGTTTTTGCTGTCTTGTTATCGCAATAAAGACGCCCCAATCGTGTCGAACCATACAGCGGCTAAGTTCGGCAGAACAGTTTTATGATTAAAACTATAAGAAAACGACTCAAATGATTAAAATTCAATACATATAAGAAAAGGGTTAAGAGCCAATATATATGTGTTACAATATTCAAAATAAAAATTGTAAACAAAACTTGAAAAATTATTTGACAAAACTTAATAGCAAAATATAACACGGACATTGTAACAGATATATTAAATTGGCTCTAGATTCTTTTTTATTAATTTATTTGAGTTATTGTTCATATGTGTGAGATAATAAGAAAAAAGGCTATAGAAAGAAAAAAGACTGTATAGTCTCTTGGAAAGACTGTCAACAAAAATTTTTAGGGAATAAAAGCAACACCGAATATAAAGAAAAAATTCCTCAGGTCACAATTACAGCATGTATCAATATACATGAACGTTTGCAAGAAAGCATTCGAAGACAAGATACAAGTATGAAATTCTGAAATGTAAACGCACGTTAATCTCAACATACGCATACACACTCATACATAAACAGATATATGTATGCATATAATGTGCAAAATTCGAGCTGCAATATCTTCTTAATCATGTGCATCGGCTTACGTTAAAGGTAACTGAATAAAAATGCACAGGTACCTTTGATACTCCGTATTTCTGCAAAAAAATCATACAAAGTTTTATTTTTCTCCAATTCACAAGAAAAAATCCATACGATGATTGTCATGATGTTTATAAAGTTCATTACATAGAGTGCGTCAAATTTTTGCAATTTTTTGGGAGACGTGACGTCTAGTCCAGTAACAGGATTTTCTAAACGTTTCATTGATGATTGTCGCTATAATTAGTTAACTAGCGACAATCAATGGCAGGATCCTGGAAGAAAGCGCGGCACTCATTAGCTATTGCTAGTTAACGATAGCGACAAAACGTCGATAAAACGTTTAGAGAATCCCGCAACAGGAAAACTAGACAATTTTTGGCGATATAAACAAAATTGCTGCAAAGCTGAATTTTTGCATAGCGGTATGCATAGTGCTCTTTTTAACATATCAAAACTCCCCATGTGTGAGCTGACATGGTCGACTACGCCATCTTAAAAAAATGTCGATCAAAATCGATTTTTTGCAAATATCTCAGAAACTATTCATTGTACGGAAATTTACATTCATTTCGAAAATAAAACTAAATAAAGCTAATAAAATTTCCCACGATTTTTTAGTGAACTTCGTATGACTAATAATTCCCAAGATAGAATTTTTTTAAAGGATGTCTTAGGCCCGTTCTACAATCTGTCGTATGTCGATATCGATTGTCGCTAATCATTTGTCATATGTCACACATGAATACAGCTTGTTATTCTACAATTGAGTTGTTGATTGAAGTCAAAAGGTCGAAACAAATCTAAAGAATGGATATTGAAACGTTGAATACATATTCAAATTTATTATTAATTTGGATGGAAATTATATGATTGTAGAATAATGCGACTCTACTTGCTTGACAACTACTATGCATTGATTAATAAGTTTTATAATATTGAAAAGGATCAAAACGGTGATCGAACGTATATTATTCAAGTTATTAAACTTGAATAAATTTATATACACAAATTTATATACACAAATTCACTCAGTGTTAACTCTTTTAAGCACTTCTTAAATTTGATATAAAAGAATTAAATTACAAAATACAACAAATAAAAAATTACCTGACCTATTTATGTCATAACAGTTTCTCAAATTTGTGGACATTTGTTGTCACATATCTCTTTTTTTGGTAACATTTTTAAAATCCACATCGCGTTTATTATACAAACAATGATTTTCACGAACAAAATCAATAATTATTTCATCTACATTCAGTGATTCCATAATATAATATAAATATATCCATACATTTATATAAAAATATCTGTTTATTCATACACAAATGTATCCGAAGGTTATATTTCATCTAGTCGTAGTAAGAAAAGATAGGAATTGACCATCTTCTATTCCGCCAACACTAGCCTACTTGCGACAACTTCATTCGATAACCGACAATCCAGTGCGCATGCGTACGGCGCCCGACTCCGACATACAACTGATTGTAGAACGGGCCTTATTGTTGAACGTAAATTTGTTTTGTCTTCGCGAATATCTCAAATTTGACTGCACTTACAAAACGCACGATTATTTAATTATGTTGAGTCGCACAGAGGAATAAGGACGTCAAAAAGAACACAATTTAGATTATTAGAAATGCTCGCTCTTTATTCGTATGCATCACAAGAAAGTATATGTAGGAGATAAAAAGTCGCGCTTAGTACGGAGAAGATGAGGATGATTGATAAGGGAGGTAAAAAGAGTAACATGTATGATTCAAATGATATAAAAGGGCGACTCGATGAGTCGATACATGTCGTTACATCCGATTATGTCTAGTGAACGGTAGGTAATTTGCAGTACTACTAACAAATTATCTGCAAAATAATTTTTTTAATTGAATGTTGTGTAATTGATAGTTTCGGAGATATCTTTTTAAAACATTTTGATTTGTGGACATTAGGACAATTATGAAAAAAGATTCATTTATTGGTATATTTACTGTTATTCATAGTTATATGGTTGTTGTATATTTTATTAAGTATACATGTGATTTCAGTTAAATTAACAACGTATTAAGTAAGAATTACTGTGGCAACCTATAAAAATGATTAAATATAATTTGATATTGTGAATTTAATAATGTATTCTTTACAATTTTATGTAAAAGGTAAAAAAACAACTTGGAAAGGGACGAACAAAGACAAATTCATTGTTTACAAAAATATTAAATATTAATGTTAATATTAAATATTCATTAATAATAAATATAAATAAGTTGTTTTTATTAATTTCTATAAACTGTGAACTGAGTTCGCTGTTAGTATAGTCAATTTAGACGAAAATTGAGCGGGACCTCGACAAAATTATCAGTAGGGTAAATTTTTGCACAAACCTTTATTTTTGCATAATATTGAAAGAGAACAAACTTTACTATTGTACAGTGGCTGAGAAAAATAATTAAACAAATAGGACCCAAATTTTGGTTTTTTGCAAATATCTCGATAAATATGAATTTTACCAAGAAAATATAAGAGAGGAAAATTAAAAGAGCGAAAAATTTCATGCTGTCATTAGGTAATTGCTAGAGTCGTCAGAAAAATGCTTGTACTGTAGATTTCTTTAGTTTCTTGTATTCTAATGTAGTAATGCGATACCGATATCCGAGCCGTCATATGCACGCAATCACGTTTCTACTTTTGTAATTTGTACATTCTAAACAATTTGAGTTTGTATTAAACCACCTTATGGCATATGAATCAAAATCAATGAGTAACATTTATTTGCAAACTTAACGATTTTCCGCCAATTGTCCTTCGCCGTTAGTCATCGCCGGTGCCCAGACATGCTCGGCATCACATTGGGCAAAGTAGTCACAACGTAGCCATAAAAGCACGCGATCAATGCCAGCCGGCGATCTGGCGCAACCGGTAGCAACATAAGCAGGAGTCCGTGTGACTTGGTTAGTTAGAAGCGTGCCAACTATATCGCTCTGTCCTTTTTGCACTATGCTTGTTCTACTCTTATTGCTTGCCTTATCGGCGCGCTAAGAACGAGAGAGAAACGTGATAATTGTCGAGAGATTAATTGTTTATGATTTCTCATTCGTGTTATGTACCGCGGTCTTAAATTTGATCTGTAAAAAACTGGCGTGGTCGAGCGCATAAGATGTGAGATCGGAAAAGTACTGTAATTAGTAATAAACATATATATTAGGTCAAATATATTTTCATATAATTTTTGAAATTATTTGTAATGTATAATTTTCAAGCAATAGCTGTAGGAATAAAATCAATTCGTTTTTCAATAAGCAAATAAAAAATTATTTTAAAATTACACAACATATGAAGGCTTTCAATTGTGTATTACAAAATTATATTGGTACCATCTGTATTTATATTAATAGTAATCATGTTTTCAAAATTTTGTTCAATCAAATGGAATACATTAGAAAAATACATTTTTTTTCATATTATAGTTATCAGTTTTTTCTTATTATTAAAATATTATTAGATAGTCAAATGTATATAGTAACTGATGTAAAAGTCATTTTTCCGATAAATCTCTTAATTTCGTCTGTAAAAATTCGAAACTGAAAAATCAGTCTACTATCCACGGTCTCCCCTAAATTCTCTAATTTTTCTGAAATATCGGTCTGAAAAGTAGAGATTTCAAGTTTTAAAATGCTCTTTTAACAATTTCGATACGATTTTTTACAAAGTTATTCCATCTCCAAATATGCCTATTTTTGCAAGGTGAAACAGGTGTTGCGTTAATTTTGTTGACGAGTGTATGTGTGTGTGTGTATGGTGTGTGTGTGTATGGTGTGTGTGTGTGTGTGTGTGTGTGTGTGTGTGTGTGTGTGTGTGTGTGCTGTAATTAGAAGTTACAATACTAACAACATTTGTGATATAGTGTTTATTTCAGTTTAAACTTACTTTAGTTTAAATCCTATACTTCACAGAAGATCGAAATAATATTGCTGCAATGTGACAATATTGCAGATAGCAATGTAACATTGCAGAGATGTAAATTAACAATATGCCTGCAAAATGTCAGTAATATGCCTGTAATATTCCAGAAACGTTGCAAAATTGTAATTCTTTAATTGTTACAATAATAATATTATAAAAATATAATTTTTTCTAATATTTATATACAGTCTTTTAGTTTAACAGCCGTTTTTATGATACATAATAATAAACATAACAATTAATATAATCCATTTTTATATTTAATTAAAAAATTTATTAATCAATTATTTGACGGTCATTTCATTAGCTAAATTTTATATTTATTTTAAATATGAAATCAAAAGATTTTGTATAATATCGAATTTGGATACACTCAATGCTCCATTATTGGATAAGATGATATGCAATTAAGCTGCTAAAAACGATTTATCGAAATATTAATTATGTGATCGATGATGTATTAAGTATTTGTATGCCCGATTTGAACACAAGAATAAAGCAGCGCACGAACTTTATTGATAAATTTCGTACCGTCACTTCTTAATTGTTTTCAATTGACTCGGAGTGCCTTTGAATTAAAAAGAATCACTGCAATTCTTAATCCATGATTAATTTACCAAGCGATTGTATTATTATGTTAATGTGGATAATATTTGTAGTTTGTTCGGGACACATACATACATGCTTTATCGTTACGAATATATTTATTCTTCAAAATTAATACTGCATTTATTGGAATATTTTATCATAAAAAAATTGCTTTATAGAAAGCATATATCACTAGAAATGCGATTTGTAAAAAAATTAAAGTTAGTGAGATATATGTACAGAAAATAGTTTTTATTAAGAAATTTATCCAAATACATTACATTGCAATATTGCTGGAAATTTTCGTTGCAATATAACAAAAAGAACATCTTAACACCGTTGGAATCTTGCAGTAATGATTCAGCAATATTTCATAACAACCATGCAAAATTGCAATGTTTCAATGAAATTATTCTGCAATATTTCTGCATTCTTTCTGTGCTGCATGAGATATGTATTGAGTTTTATGACTGTTTCTTGAAATAGGATTATTCTTTTAGATCTAAAAATATAATACAATCAGCGCGAAGAAAACTTCGAACAATTGCAAAATAAAAGTTTTGCTAAACGCAGTCATTAGGCGCATTGACAAACCGGCTAATCTGCTCGTCGAACAAATGAACATAATTGATTGTTACTTATAGATCATCCAATGTACAATCGCTCGGTAAGCCTAGCCGCTTTATCGTCTTGAACTCGTTATTTCCATTTCCTCTTATTTTTCGGCCTTCCCTGTCGCACCTCATATCGTTTCTATATCTTCAGTGATTAAGTCCGATTAAACGCTTTAATTCTGTAATACAAAACGCGCGGTTATAATGGCGAATCAGCAATTAGAAAACAACAAGATCCCAGTTCGTGAATATCTGCGTAAGCATTATATACATTTAGAAATACATAAGGCAATTTGCAGATATTGTTCGAAAATAGTACCTTATAAAACAGCCTATATGAATTTAATCGTTCATTTGAGAAATAAACATTCAGAAGTATTAATAGCAAAAGTATAGTGATCATAACATTTCTTGGGAATGGGATTATTATATTCCAACAATATGTGGTAGGGCAATATGCAATATATGTTATAAAATAAAAAATTCTAATGTAAGAGCACATTAGCGAGTCACCTTGATACACACAGGAACAAGTAAGTATACAATAAATATATTTTCAACAATTAAGAGAAATAATATAAGGAAGCTTTATCACGAAGTTCTGCGCACAATTGTATCCGATATCATTATCGCGTTTCTTATTCTTTTTATCACTCCTTATATAGATATACAATTTTCAATCCAAAGCCAAATATTGATACGGGTGACGCAAGCAGCAGTGCAAGTACCAGTAGGACTGTAAAGGATGCTTCAACCATAACTTTTAATTTGACCGATAACATGGATAGATCAGGTGTTCCTAAAGAGTAATTATTCACTATAAAATTCTATCAAATTTATTTAAATACATGCTAATAGATTTTACGAATCAATTTATACTTGTTTTGTTTTTCAAATATAATCTACATGATGTTGTGTGTAACATTTATTTATTAAGCGTTTTATTAATATCTGTATAGTAGCAAATCAATCGCAAATTATTACTCCAATTTTGTTATACTATTTTACATATTATACTATTTTGTACGATACTATATGTATAAGATGTCAATATAGCTTTCGAAATCATACTTTCACTGATATTAGGACAAGTCAGGTGTTAAAAAAATCCGTTGATTGTATTCGTTACACCGATTATGTGTGCAATAAATAGTGATTAACTTAAAAAAAAATTTCCGAAATATTAAATGTATAAAGACAATTTTATTTTTAACTCTTGTTTGCATAATCAATAACTAAAGAAATTTATGTTAATTACATGAAGGACAAGTAAATAACAAAAGAACAGATACATTGTATATAAATACAATAATATAAAAACAGGTACATCGTTTATAATTATACAATTTACAAACATTTTTCATCATTAGTTTATTTGTATTTGTATTAACTGGATAAAAAGATATGTTAAATATTAATCTGTGATCAAATTTGTTCCTTCATTTAGTATATATTCATAAATAATGCAATTACATTTTGTTTAGTTCATGCAATGTGTAATGCACTTGCTTTGGTAAATTGCTTTTGTTAAGCTTACTTTTATTATTTTATGCTATTAATCCAGATATCGTTTAATTTTTGAGGAATAGACATATATATTTATATTTAACTTATTTTCTTTTACTTATTTCTAATATTTTAGGAAATGAAGTTTATATTTATGAATACATATATTTTGTGATTAAATCAGTGCCTACAAAGAACGAATTTAATCTTAAAATTAATTCTGAAAATATGATAATTGTAGTACAATACATTGTTTTAAATATTTATGGTACAATGCAATGTTTCAAAGATTGATGTTTCAAAGACCATGCACTTCAGTGAAATTTATTTTATATTTTATTGGTAGTTTTATTAGTGATGAGAGAGATTAACATAAAACTTTTCGAAATATAAAGTTGCTCTATGACTATAATATATCTCTAAGATAAATTTTCAAAAAAATTCTCTTCATGAATCATTGTACCTTTTATTTTGCATATAGGATAATATCATATATCCTAACAATAAATTTGAAACAGTTTTATAATTTTATGTATAAAGCCGCAAATATGAATATTTAATTTAATAATTCATAAGTAACTACAAATTCTTTCTAACCATATATTTAGATTGAAGAGATGAGACTTTTCTCATGTAATTATCAAGTAATATAATTATAACATCAAATAGTATATTACATTTTATAACTTTAATCTTTTTATCATAGAAATATAGAAAAAGAACTTCCCGCCGAATTAGAGTTATGCGATATAGAAGAAGTTCCCGGTAGAGAAGAACTTCCCGAAATAGAAGGACATAATACCTGGCCAATCATCAGTTTTCCTAATTTCTACTTTCCTGATCGTGAGTGCGAAATAACCTATGATCTTTTAAAAAAAGAATACTATACATTATACAAATCTATTTCTTAATAAGATCCTAACTTCAAAAAATGAAAACTCTAAAGAAAATTGCTATTTTACTGATAAAATGTGACACGTTGACACATTCTTACATACTGCAATTCAATGTCGTACGCACATATACTTGTATATAAATTTTTATAAAGCGATATCGTTAGTCTAATTCCAACAACGATGTTATTCTTCTAACCGACTAAACCATATAATTCTCGCATGACAATTACTTTTTTCTTTTTTATAGTTTCGAAAATTTTTTTATTACAATTAATCTGTACATATTAACATGTGTCTGTGAGATAGAGTTTACGCCGAAAACTTAAAAAAATTTTGCTTTTCTTTATAATTTCTTATTTCAGTTTGGCGCTTTAGAGCTACTACATCATGCCAACATTTGCTTCATATAAAAGCTATGCAATTTGTACTAACAAAACAGTAGTCTGTAGACTACCAGTTGTCACGAAGATATAATGTGAAGTTCTTAAAATTAAATTTATACGTATAATTGAAATTATTCTTATACGAAAATTATGTTTATATGTGCATAAGATATTGATGTACCACGTACCATTCTGTACGTAGAGATGCGTAAATTGTTTATGTATAAGTCTAACTTACACTACGACTAATCGTTTTTAGGATCCATAGGAATAGAATGTATAAACGTATAAAATATATTTTTGGTATTCTATCCAACGTTAAATGAACCACTACGCCTGAATCGATTACCAAATGATTATTAAATTTAAGTTTTTAACCTTCTTTGTAATGCAAATATAAAACAAATATGTCCAGATATATACATACTTAAAGCTCTATTAATTACGTTGTACATTAAGTTTATAATTATTATTTATATAAACTTTTATATAACTTTTATATAACTTTATGTTACATAAAAATTTATTTTACATCAAACTTTATTTAATATCTATAAATACTCTATAAATAGTAGAGCTTTTATATAACGTTTTTTAAATAAATTTATTAATTTAGTTAACTTTTTTATATAAGGATCACATTATTCGTAAAACATGTGCGCTAATTGTATTGATATTAAGTAAATGATTTGTTTGTGGTCTTCAAATGTCACTTCTGGTCATTTACTCTGGTAAAGGAGTAATTTTTTTTTCGATTAATTTCGACTTAATTTCTATTCAGTATCATTAATTTATAATTATACCTTCATTTTCATATTGGCAAAATAAGCAATTTTCAGAAATTCTTTTGCATTTATTTAATATTAAAAAAAGAAATTTATCTTTTTCAAAATACTGAAAAAAAAAGATATTCCATGAGTTAATTTGAACAATGACATTTTATGTTTCGCTATAAATTTTACATATGTTATTTACCTTCTATGAAAAATATAAAATAAAGACACTAAGATATGTATACAAAATAGACAAGATGGCTGTTTAGTACTGAAAGGAATTAAAGTATTAGAGAAAAAAATAAAAATAATGTAATATGATGTAGTTTTATATAAGAAATGTTACGACAAATGCAGTCACTAATTAAGTGACCTAAAAATTGTGCCATTCTTTTTTAAGACTGAATTTTCATTCTTTAGAGTTAGATTCCATTCCAAAAAATTTAGAGATAATTTTTACCTACCAATTATGTTCTGTATTGTAATTATTTTTATATGTTTATAACATTATTTATTATGTTAATAACATTCATTAGATGGTAGCTAAAACTCTAATTTCTATGCATAATTTTAATATTACCAGCACTACTTATCTTCTACAATTTAAAAAATAATGTAAAAACTATGATTTATCAAGGAAAGTCAGATAATATGACAAAATCTTTTTATGATACTTGACTAGGGTTAATGACTGTAGCAAACCTGTTTATTCAAATTTAGATACTGATAAAGACGAAGAAGAATAAAAACGTTCATATGCAAGAAATATATTTTTCTTATTATTGTATACATTCTTTACACTCTTACTTTCAAATGTTTCTAATTAAATGAGAGAAATTTTATATTCGGTCTCGTTTCTAATGTATTATTGTTTGTGTTACCTTTTACAAATCAGATCTCTTGAATCCATAATTTTTATTATACTTGTAGATCACTAAAATAATAATGAGATTGCATTATTCTTCTAAATAAATAGACAAAATAATTTATTATTGTATATTGAATATTTGTGTGTGTCGTTATGAAGGTAAGGTTCAGTTACATCTTTTATTTTATTTTCACTGTTAATCTTTTTCTTCAGATGTCTCATCTTTTAATTTTTGAAAGAACTTCTTTTATTTTTGAACAACTTTTTTAACTTTAAATACAATTGTAGTTTAATAATTTTGATTACGAGTCGTGTGATAAAGATTTCAAATGAAAATGCACACAAGGATGTTTTGGAATCTAAATTGGAATCTAATCTGGATTAAATGGATTAATTTATGGTTTCAAATATATAACAACAGAACTATAAATATTAGTCGAAGAATGAAAATCAAAGACATTACAAATAAATTCAAAATGCAAATAGCGATTAAAGTAATTATTAAATTCGTTATCGTACCGAAAAAAATACGTTACCGTAAAAGCTATAAAATACGAAAATTAGCACTATTTGCATTTTGAGTTTAATTGTGACATAATTTGTAATGTCTTCGATAATTTTATAACCGACGAGATAATGGTAACGGCATAACAAGTAACGCGTTTCTCAATCTGAGATTTACATTCAATACGACGTAATAGTCCAGTCACAAGCCTGGAAGACGATTTTATTTAATGCGAGTTTGTGAGAAATCATGTGTGCGGATCTCTCGCTGAAATTTCATACTTCTTCATTTATCATGTGGCTTCTTGCAGCGTCTTCTCAACACCGACTGTGGCAAAAACTAAAGGAAGAATGTAAGGAAATGTTACAAATATATAGTATGGATGGTTTAAATAAAAAAATATATTTTTTTATTTAACTGAACGGGTATTTGTACATCAAAGTTAACATGTGTGATATTATGCATAACATTATTCATTTTTTATCAAATATAATTCAAATAATATAATAGGTAAAAATATAGAATAAACAAATGAGTCAAATAACGCTAATTTGAAAATCAAATAATATATTAATTTAATTGAAAAATAACAAATAAAAAAAACAAATTTTTAAGGCTATAGTATATTTACTTCGCACAATATATCGTACGTACCAAATATTCTAATTTATGTGAATTACATACTGCTACAAGAAAAATCTCTCGAAAGTGAAATAATATATTTCCTTAAGGTTCTTTGCGCGCTAAACGCGATGTTGACAGAATTTGCGTAGCACATCAGGATTTTTAATAAGTGTAATGAATTGGAATACATCTTGAAAACTAACATGGTTATAATTTTAAAACATATAAAAAGAAGAGCATAAAAAACCACAGCACAAGTTATAGTTTGTGATATTTAATTATTATTACATTAATTAAAACATTAAACATTTCGGCCACAATCTGGCCATCTTCAGTAATTCAATAATATTCTTAAAACGCAAAGTTACATCTAGTTGACATTAAATTCAACAGTCGGGTGTTGTAATTAAATAAACGTGTTCTTTTTTATGTAATGAATTGGACCGAAATTAACATTTTTTGACATTTTTAAGATTTGTTGCTTCAAAAGATCTATAAATAAATTCAAATATATAGCTGAAAAGTAATTGAAGAGCTTTTGTAGTTTTGATTAATGATCATAAGACATTTTTGATAAAGTTGTGATTAGTTGAATTTTCAAGGTACGTACTTAGACTGTATGACCTGACAGTGAAACACAATGGCGTTATCATTTTATATCATTTTATATAATGTAATTTTAAATAATTTTATATAATTATATACGAGATATTTTTTCGAAGGACCTCAAACAAGAAGCATAATATGTTCGATGACATTTACCACATAACGAAAAAAACGATTTAACAATACTAACAATACTAAAAGACTGTTACCGTGTGTTGCATCAATCACTTGACCATATTGGTCAAGTGATGGTTATTTAATAAATTTAAAGTCTATTAGAGAAAGCATTACATTTATAAAAACAATCGATCAATTTTGCAAATTTTCCTACTAATGAGAAACGACAATGAATTCGATATCAAATTAACATCGATTCGATGATATATAATACAACATATTTAATATGTTAGTTGGTTAGATTATTTTATAAATGTAAAATCTTTTCTAGGAGGTATCACATATATAAAATTAATCGATTGATTAGCCTAATAAGAAATGGTAATGGAATTGATATCGAATTGACATCAATTCGATGTCGAGATTCCATTATCATTTGAATCATTTCTCACTGGTTAATTAATCGATAAATTTATAGATACATTTATAAAATAATCAATTGATCTATATGTTGATGTAACACGTGGTACACTGTTGCAATTGTCTAATAATAATCATAACAAAAATTTCATATTTCTAAAGACTTTTTCTTTATTATTATTTTCTAGCATTAATTGGTGTCCAATTAAATGTGTGAAACTGATATTATACGCTCCATAATTTGATATATCAGAGAGTAATCTGAGAGCGGTCATAATCGTGAGTTAGCCGTTACCAAATCCTACGGAAAATCTATCTCGCGGCTCTCCCTCGTTCTACTAAATGGTTCAGACACAGGCCCGGCAGCTATAGTGTGGAATTATGGAGCACTCCGCACTCAAAATTTTTCTCAGTATGGAAATCCATCCTAAATGAATCCAAGAATTGATTAAAAATCAATTGTTAACTTCTTAAAATGTTGTGCGCGGATATCGATCGATATTTGGAATGGCAGTACAACTGTCCGCAAAATAGAAATTCAATTTTTAGGAATCATTTACACTGGTCGTAAGAGGCTGCGCACAATAGCAGAAATAAGGAATTAGGAATAAGGAATAATGATTTCAACCTATCAGAAACCGTGAATTTTGATGTATCCAATTTTTGAAAGGTTAAAATCATTAGGGGCAACGCACAATAAAAGGAACAGGAAACAGAGAATTGAGAATAAGAATTTTAATCTATTAGAAATTATGTATTGTAGAATACACAGTTTCTGATAGGTCGAAATTCTTATTCTCTGTTCCCTCTTCCTTTTATTGTGCGGAGCCCCTTATTCTTCTTTCGTGTGCCGTATGCCGTCTGGCATACTGATCATAACTACTGATCGAGCATTACTGTCTTACAATTGAATGAGAAAGGAGTATTCTAATGTGATTGATCAATAATTACAAATTACGGCCAAATTACAACATATGTAGATATTAGGTATGGGAAAAAGTTCATGGCGGTTTTTTAGTAAAATTCAAGTGTTTTTCTTAGAGCATTAAAATGAATTTATTTAAATCAAATATGCTCCATTATTTTCAATAATATTTTGCCATTTTTGGGAGCAGAGCCATAATTCCCGATAGAACTTCTGTGGTCTCTGGTAAAAAAAAACTGCTTCAAGTGATTTTCACAAGCCTCTTTTGAAGCCAACATTAAGAGCTCATTTATATCATTAAGAGAGTTCTGCAAAGATCTAAACAAATGATAGTCTGAGGGTGCTATATCAAGACTATACGGTAGATACATTAAGACTTCTCAGCCAAGCTCTCACAATTTTTGCGAATTATCAAAAATGTGTGATCGAGCGTTGTTGTGATGGTAGACGACATCCTTCCTCTTGATTAATTCTGGTCGCTTCCTTTCAATTGCTTATTGTAACCTCTCCAGTTGTTCACAATAGAATTCGGAATTAATTGTTTGATCGGGCAATAACAGCTCATAATGAACGATTCCCTTCCAATCCCACCACACACATAACATCACCTTCTTCGTCGTCAATCCAGGTTTTGCGATTGCTTGTGCCTTTTCTCCTTCTTTTATTCACGATCTTTTGCGAGTTCGATTGTCATACATGATCCATTTTTCATTATCAGTTATCATTCTCTTCAGAAATGATTCAATTTCATTCCGTTTCAGTAACGTATCGCAAATGTTAATTCGGTCTACCATGTTCTTAACTCGTGAGGAACCCAAACAACGAGCTTCTTTTTTGGATCCAACTTTGTGTAAATGATTTAAAACTGTTTTGTGTCGATGCCTAGTTCCCTAGCAATTTCCATAGTGCTCACATGCTTATCATGCTCAACTTTTTCCATGATTTCAACGGACTTTTCAGTGATTGATTGACCGGAGCGAGGTTCATCTTTCACATCGAAATTTCCAGTACAAAAACGAGCGAACTATTTCCGTGCTGCTGATTTTGATAGAGTATCTTCACTGTAAATAGCACAAATTTTTTCACAAGTCTGAGCAGCGTTCTTGCCTTTATCGTAGTAATACTGCAAAATGTAGTGAATTTTTTCCTTATTTATTTCCATTTTCAAAATGAAATAACTTTTGATCCACTTCACCGATTTCAATCTTTTTCGGCTCAAAACAAAGATTGAAGTGACACTTTTTAAACGTACATCTAGTGTTGTCGATTGTCCAATTAGTAGTTACCTATTACTGAGCATTTAATGTTATCTAATGGGAAAAACGCCACGAACTTTTTCCACACCCAATACAGGGTTGGCCATATTCGACGGAAAGATGTTTTTTTTTTCAATCACGGGAAAGAGATGTTAGATCGAGTAACGACGTTTCCCATGATTGAAAAAAAAACATCTTTCCATCGAATATGGCCAACCCTGTACGTATACGTTACCCGACATTGACTGTTAAACAAAATGACGCAATTCGCAAATGTAAAAAAGGGACACTAATAAAGAGCACAAAGTAAATAAAAAATAAGAATGAGATCGTCATTTTGAATTCCTCCCTTTTGTCAAGTATTCCACACTCACGGGTAAGTTAAGTCGTCAGTCCTGTTCAGACATGAAACAAGATGAACAATTGAATGTCTTCGTATAACTTATCTAATAGCGTAGAGAATCATAAAATCGTATATAATATCTATGGGATTTCCGAGTTGGTAAGATCCAAATTGCGGTTGTAACCGACGGCCATCGGCTGCTCTGCGGGGTTCAATGTACACACTATTCATCTGTTAGAAACTCTCAATGGGTCTGTTCGATTTGCTTACACTTTTTTACACTTTTTTACACTTAAAATGAGATAGATATATATTTGACGCTGAAAAGAGAGAAAGTGAAGATGCTGAGTGTAGAAAGTGCAAGCAAATCGAATAGAGTAGTGTTTTTGCTGTCTTGTTATCGCAATAAAGGCGCCCCAATCGTGTCGAACCATACAGTGGCTGAATTCGGCAGAACAGTTTTATGATTAAAACTATAAGAAAATGACTCAAATGATTAAAATTCAATACATATAAGAAAAGGGTTAAGAGCCAATATAATATATGTGTTACTATTCAAGATAAAAATTATAAACAAAACTAGAAAAATTATTGACAAAACTTAATAGCAAAATATAACAAGGACATTCTCTTGAATATTATAATAGATATATTATATTGACTCTCAGGTACTTTTTTAATAATTTACTTGAGTTATCGTTCATGTGTGTGAGATGATAAGAAGAAAGGAAAAAAGGCTGTGTAGTTTGGAAAGACTGCCAACAAAAATTTTTAGGGAATAAAAGCAGTACCGAAAATGATGAAAAAATTCTTCAGGTCACAATCACATGCATCAATATACATGAACGTTTGCAAGAAAGCATTCGAAGACGAGGCGTAAGTATGAGATTTTGAAATGTAAACGTACACGCACGTTAATCTCAACACACACTCATACATAAACAGATACATGTATGCATATAATGTGCAAAATTCGAGCACCAATATCTTCTTAATTATGTGCATCGATGATGCTTACGTTAAAAGTAAGTAAACAAAAATGCACAGGTACCTTTGATACTCCGTATTTCTGAAAAAAATCATACAAAGCTTTATTCTTCTTCAATTTACAAGAAAAAATCCATACGATGATTGTCATGATGTTTATAAAAAAATTCATTATAGTGTGCGTCAAATTTTTGCAATTTTTTGGGAGACGTGACACGTCTTGTCCAGTAGCGGGATTTTCTAAACGTTTCATTGATGATCGTCGCAATAACTAGTTAACTAGCAACAATCAATGGCAAGATCCTGGACTATCCTGGAAGAAAGCGTGGCACTTATTGGCTATTGCTAGTTAACGATAGCGACAATTGTCGATAAAACGTTTAGAGAATCCCGCAACAGGAAAACTAGACAATTTTTGGCGATATATAAAAAAATTGCTGCAAAGTTGAATTTTTGCATAGCGGTATGTACAGTGATCTTTTTAACATATCAAAACTCTCTATGTGTGAGCTGGCATAGCCGACTACGCCATCTTAAAAAAATGTCGATCAAAATCGATTTTTTTGTAAATATCTCAGAAATTATTCATTGTACGGAAATTTACGTTCATTTCGAAAATAAAGCTAAATAAAGCTTATAAAATTTCCCACGATGTTTTAGTGAACTTCGTATGACTAATAATTTTCAAGATAGAATTTTTTTAAAGGATGTCTTAGGCCCCTTCTACAATCTGTCGTATGTCGATTGTCGTTAGTCATTTGTCGTATGTCGCACATGAATACGGCTTGCTATTCTACAATTGAGTCGTTAATCGAAAGGTCAAAACAAATGTAAAGAATGGATATTCAAACGTTGAATATTCAAATTCATTATTAATTTGGATGCAAATTATAGATTGTAGAATAATGCGACTTTACTTGCTTGACAACTACTATGCATTGATTAATAAGTTTTATAATATTGAAAAGGATCAAAACGGTAATCGAAACGTATATTATTCAAATTATTAAACTTGAATAAATTTATATACACAAATTCACTCAGTGTTAGCTCTTTTAAGCAGTTCTTAAGTTTGATATAAAAGAATTAAATTACAAAATATTTTTATATTAAATAATAATATTTTAACAAATAAAAATTACCTGACAAATTTGTCATAACAATTTCTCAAATTTGTGGACATTTATTGTCACATATCTCTTTTTTTGCTAACATTTTTAAAATCCACATCGTTTATCATATAAACAATGATTTTCGCGAACAAAATCAATAATTATTTCATCTACATTCAGTGATTCCATAATATAATATAAATATATCCATACATTTATATAAAAATATCTGTGTATTCATACACAAATGTGTCCGAAGGTTATATTTCATCTAGTCGTAGTCGGAAAATATGGGAATTGACCATCTTCTATTCCGACAACACTAGCCTACTTGCGACAACTTCATTCGACAATCGACAATCCAGTGCGCATGCATACGATGCCAGACTCCGACATACGACTGATTGTAGAACGGGCCTTATTGTTGAACGTAAATTTGTTTTGTCTTCGCGAATATCTCAAATTTGACTGCATCTACAAAACGCACGATTATTTAATTATGAGTCGCACAGAGGAATAGGGACGTCGAAAAGAACAGAATTCTGATAATTAGAAATGCTCGCTTTTTATTCGTATGCGTCACAAGAAAGTATATGTAAGAGATAAAAAGGCGCGCTTAGTACGGAGAAGATGGTTGACAGGGGAGGTAAAAAGAGTAACATGTATAATTTAGATGGTATAGAAGGGCGACTCGATGAGTTGACATGTCGTCACATCCGGATATGTCGAGTGAGCGGTAGATAATTTGCAGTACTACTAACAAATTATCTACAAAATGATTTTTTTAATTGAATGTTGTATAATTGATAGTTTCGGAGATATCTTTTTAAAACATTTTGATTTGTGGACATTAGGACAATTATGAAAAAAGATCCGTTTATTAGCATATTTACTGTTATTTACAGTTATATTGTTGTATACAAACATATTTTGTTAAGTGTGATTTCAGTTAAATTAACAACGTATTATATAAGAATTACAAGGGCAACCTATAGAAATGATTAAAAATAATTCAAATTAGATATAATTTAACATTGTGCATTCTTTACAATAATTTTATGTAAAAGATAAAAAAATTACTTAGAAAGGGATGAACATAGATCAGAACAGTACATTGATAGTCCTGCGAAAAAATCCTGTTTTTCCCTTTAATATACTTCGTTGATATAAGTAGTTCAATTAATTATCTGTATAAGAATAATATATTTTCGCTATAACAATTGCAATTATTCATGTACCTTAAAATCAAAAACTGTAGGAAAAATAATGATTCGACATGTGTGATATGTATTCGACTTAATCGATGAAAGATTCACATAAAAAAAACATGTTTAATGATGTTGTGTTTATGACAAATACGCTTTTTGTCGATCAATATTTTGTATAAAATGTTTCTTACTAATTATCACATCCGCATTTAAAATTTTGTTAATGAAAATTTGGAAAACAAGATTACTAATAATATATAATAAATAAAGATGATACCAATAAAATTTTGTAATACACAATTGAAAGCCTTCATATGTTGTGTAATTTTGAAATAATTTTCTATTTGCTTATTGAAAAGCGAATTGATTTTATTCCTACAACTATTGCTTGAAAATTACATATACGAATAATTTCAAAAATTATATGAAAATATATTTGACTTAATATATAAGTTTACTACTAATTAGAGTACTTATTTCCGATCTCACATCTTTCGCGCTCGAACACGCCAGTTTCTTGTAGAATTTATGACTGCGGTACATAACACGAATGAAAAATCATAAACAATTAATCTCTCGTCAATTATCATGTTTTGACACGATTTATAAAGTTCTGAATTAAGAGGTATATGATTATTACAATTTATTAAAACTTATATGTTATCTAGAACGTCCCCATGCTCCCAGGCCTTTTGATATCAGGCCTATGTCTGACATCGAGAGCCAAGAGACCGAGAAAACATATTTCGGTCGTTCGACCGGTTCGCTTGCTTGATTGAAATAATAAGGTTCTCTCACGTTCTCTGTGTGTCGACAAAGCAAGAAATAAGAATGTAGTGCAAAAAGGACAGAACGATATAGTCATTTCTAACCAAGTCACACGAATACGAGCTCATGCTTGTGTTGCTACCGGTTACGCCAAGCCGCCGACTGATAGCGCTGATCGCGTGCTGCAAGCGGCCTAGAATTCTCATCACTGCTCAGCAACGTATGTACATACATTCGTTATTGCATTAGTTGCTTTGTAAAGGTCAGGTTTAATGAGATAGCTTTTGAAAATACATAAGAATATGAACTCTTATGTTCCGTTTCAACAGAATAAAGCGTGGGAGAAAGAGTAAGTTCAATTGCATAACAATTTTTGTATGCACTTTAACTTTCTCATCTGTATTCTTTTTTCTGTAGTATATCTTTTAATAATTCATCTTCGAAACCTCATTATACGTCTCATATCTTGGGAAGGAGATTTGCCTTAACACTCACAGCATATAAATATTTGGATATTGGAATCAACGTGGGATCTATGTCCTTTGTGGAATTACTTATTGGCGATAATCGAGGTAATCGGATAATCTTATCTTATACAACGTGGAAGATATTCATTGAGAGACGTATGAACATTGAGCGACTCCTGCAGTCAACTGTGACTTCATCTCTAATGATTGGAGATCTGGAACTTGAAAAATGTCATGTAAATATTGTAAAATTGAAATCACGCGATACTTGTTTGTACATGAAGCCGCTAACTGTAGCCTTTATGTTCAAACTTGAACATTGCATTGAGCACGTGTATATCGGACTATGTCAGAATATACACGATGTTAATAAGAAATTTAACAAATTTGTAACTATTTTACGTCAAAGTTGTATCACTGATAAATGCAATGCAGCCAGAATCTTGTATGAAATTCATGATAAAACTTCGCTTATCGAGTGCGAATTGTTGATATACGCTTTAGACAATATTGTAAATGATGCATTACATAAAAAATAAATGTACATTAAAAATATATTATTCAATTTAAAAAATTATTTTTCCTTTATTTACTATCCTTTTCCTCCATCTAATTCCATTCCCATATCGCAGCAGACAATATATATAATATTATTATTATTATTAACTCATTTATAAGATTATTATATCAAATGTATTTCCTTGATTATAAAAGCAATAAAATAAAATCAATAATGAAACTAATTATAAAAAAAATTGATTTATGAAAATTGTATTTGTTTTTAGAGAAAGAGAGAGAGAGAGAGAGAGAGAGAGAGAGAGAGAGAGAGAGAGAGAGAGAGAAAGAATGTTACCACTCTAGGTAGGAGAAAGAAATAGAAAAAGAACTGTAACTGCAGAAAGAAAAAGTAAATGGCTGTGTTCAGTAAAATAGTAGCTTGAACGCAGCCGATATCGTCACAGTGGATATTTTATCCTAAGACGTCACACGATCCCTTCCTCGCGGATTCTTGATCAGGTCTTCTCTCCTAATGACGCACTTTCTCGTCCCTTGTTTGAGCATGAGTACTTATTAATTCTTAAATTAAATGAAATATTATCAAACGAAAAAATAAATAACTTTTTATCAATCTGAATAATTCGTCCTTGAAGTTAATATACACTCGTCAACAAAATTATTGTAACATAAATTTATATCGAAATTTTATATATAACTTCAAGTGAACATAACACTGTGAAAAATGATCGTATTTAAAATTTGTTTTCATTCTTACAAAGGTGAAGTTTGTACTTTAAGAAACTTTCAATAAATTTTAAATTCGTCCTTCTTGTAAAGTTACTACTACTTGTCCCTACTACTTGTAAATCTCTATTTACAAAACTACCAGATATCGATTTTCATATACGGATTTTTTTAAATTCTTATCCTCCATATTGGATCATTTTAAATTGCATATTTTTTACTTTAGATTTGAAATCAGTGACCAAAAAGACTACACAACATGCTTCTGTATTCATTGACTATGTAACTCGACAGGATATCGCGCACTGTAAGTAACGCGCGGGCTGCTTTGGCACTTTAATGCTCGTTTCCACCAATGTAGATTAACTTTAATCTCAGTTTAGCTTACTCTTCGCCTTTTTCTAGTTCTAAAGATTAGAAAAAGCTGAAGAGTGAGTTGAATCGAGATTAAAGTTGATCTACATTAGTGGAAATGGGCATAAATTTAATAACTTCTGAACACGTGATCGGAAATTAGTTTTTCAAAAAAGAATTTAAACTAGAAACATACAGCTATAAGTATAAATTGTTAGATATTTTTTACGGTTATTTTTTTCAGAATTATTTGGTTTTATATTTCAAAATTTGTCAATTTTTTTTGGTTTTTTACGATTTTTCCAAATTTATTTGTTTATGGTTTGTAAAACATTTTTAAAAGCATTGAAAAAATATTAATATTTTTAGTATATTATTGGAATATTTCTTAAGTTAAATGCCGCAAAACGAACCTCGATATTATTTTTTGTTTAACCGGAAGAAATTAATAAAAAAGTTACTCCCAGATAAAAATGTTTTTGCGATTATTTAAAAAATGGAAAGTAATGGAAAAAAACGGACAACGTAGTCGCTTTCAAAATTCTACGAGAACATCTTTTAAAGTTCGAAGCACAAGACCTCCCCCACTCCCTCTCACTAAATTTTGTCAACCTGTATATGTTATTTTATCATAAATATATACTTATATTGCTGGTAGAACAAAATAAAATTAAATTGATAGATAAAACGAACGTTCTTATTACTTTCTATTTCTATAATAAACGCTAAATAATTTAAATTTTAATAAATTTTTCCTAATTTTGGACTTATGCCACTTGTCAATTAAGGGCCAATTTCACAATTCACGATTCTTAACCGAGGTTCAACTTATTCATTATCTCTTTCTAATACTAGAATTGGAAAAGAGATGAGAAATTAATTGAACTTCAATTAAGAGTTAACCGTGAGTTATGGAACTGGTCCTAAGGGGCTCAAATAAATCGAATCTGATCTCGGGATCTGAGGGATGTCGTATGGAGAAATGAGCATATGATCATCGAGAGTAAAATGCGGATCTGTAAGACACGTATAAGACTAATACTTACATAGATAATAGAAACACGTTCGAATATCATAAAAACAAAAAAAATCCTAAGGTCAACTGAGATGAGAACACTGTGTACAATGAGGAATCAACTTACGCGACCAAGTAAAAAGCGCAGTCTATTAGAAAAGAGTGCAAAATATAGTAGGAAATGATAAAATAGGCAAAACGTGAATGGAGAGATCATAGCAGACTATATAGAACCTGAAAAGCTATAGCAAATGGGCTAAAACAGAAAAACCAAAAATTAAACGAGGAAAACCAAAAAGATAGAAAGAACAGGGACGATGAAGTAAAATTTTTCAGTGTATAGAGTTTCCGAGGATAGATGGAGGAAAAGGAGAGAAAGAGGGGGGGAGGATAAATATATTTCCTCATACGTTTTTTATATAGCAAAAATAGTCTCTCTAATTTTATTTTTTTTTTTAATAATTATCCTAATAATGTATCATGCTCTTGGCATTATCTAGGATCAACGACGTGGACGTGGCAGGATACACGCATACATTGTACATGCACTTACATAAAATTAAGAAGAGTCAAAATTTGAAATTCGTATCTTAATTTCCTTTTGATAAAGTTTCCTATACAATATAAATTGTTTCTGAACAACTAATTTAAGTTATACTATTATACGAATTTAAAAGAAAAAGTTGTCCGCGTCGCGACTATTCTTCGCGGAGATATGTGAAATTTGAATTTAATCTTTTCTAACGCTGATTTTAAATGATTTTGCTTTTAACCTTTACCTTTAATTTGCCTTTTTTCGATCTCTGTACAATTTTTTTTCACTGACTGAGTTATTCAGTTGAACCAAAAAAGGTCATTTTTATTTCAACGTTGAATAACTCGGTGAAAAAAAATCATACAGAAGTCTATAAAAAAATAAATTAAAGGTAAAGATTCTTTCGAAAGCTGTAAACCACATTTGTGCACAATTTTTATTTCACTCTGTGGAACTTCGTAAATTTCGTAAAAAATTTTGAAATCTGATGCATATTTGTTTATACTTGTATAGCTTGTATGTGAAATATCAGTAATAACCGGGATCAGTAAACTATAGAGGTAAGTAGAATAATCGAAGCTACGTTATTAATGAAATCGCGCGAGACACATATAGTATGTAAATGTGTCTGAACATACAGCAGCAATCTGACTACCGCTCAATCTGCTGTGAGATCTTGGCGTCTATATTAGAAATTACGCTATAATTTAAAAAAATCGCACACATAAATGAATATTTTTATGAATATTTCTTAAAGTTTTTGTTTTACAATCGTACATAATTGTCTGAGATATTTTATTTCCATTTAGATAGTAAATGTAATTCTTACTTAATAAAGTTCAACAGATTTTTTTTGTTTATCTGTCTTTGTTATTATATAATGTTAATGTTTTTTAAAAATGAATGGATGGGGCTAGTAAGCTAACCACAACACGGAGCTATAATGATTAATTTAGTGACAATTCTGATAGTGCCTACTCTTAAAGTTCTTGGAATGAAATCTCACTATAAAAGAGTGAAAATACAGTCAATTTTGAAAAAGAGTGAAAATGTTTTACTTCTTGAAAAAGAATGACAATATTTCATTCCTCTCAAAGAGATTTATCTCAGTGGTATTGAAAATGTTATAAATTTGTTCCCTCACGTCTAATCTCGATAAAACTAGGCTCATTCGTGTTTTTACTCGAAACAAACAAATTTAGTAAAAAAAAGCATTGTTCTATCTTGCGAATCGAAATATTAATCGTTAAAGTTTTTTAAATGAGAAAACCTGTCATTCGCTACGCCCTGGTAAAAACATTGATAGAGAAAAATCCTATTGTTTTGAATATGATTTCTAAATTCACTAATTTGAATCAGATCTTATAGGAATCTTGTATAAATCTTATAAAATCCAATAAAATATAATAGGATTCATATCCAATCAATCATGATGCTCTCGTTAGGTTAACAAGAGAAAATGATACTTTACAGAAAAATGATAAAATTGATAAAAATCCTATAGTTCTCAATCATTCTCTATCAAATTTTTTACCAGGACGATCTCACTCTATTCCATACATAGTTGTATTTTCACTCTCTTTGAAATTTCACTCAAAAGAATTTAGAGAATATTTTTTATTTTAAATGCATTTATAACGCAATAATTTTTGTAGTTTTAATGAATTTTAATAATAAAAATATGCAATAATAGTTAAATTATATGTATAAGAATTTTTTCATGCATGAATATGTATAAATATGTATAAACATTCATAATATAATAAATTATATATGTTTATGATCATTTATACATAAACATGTATAAATATTCATAAACATGTATAATTGTATATGAAATATGACCATATATGTTCATATATCCTTCTTTCTTTTGTAAAATTACTTTTAAGTGTAATAGAAGTAATAATGTGAAAACTTTAAGAATAATTAAAAGGATAATTTTGTGAACATGTATAGACACCTTCTAAATGAAGGGTATCTTATTACATTTATTATAATTGTAATTCGGATAACGATAAATTCGGATTATTCGGATAAATTGTTACTATCTAATAACAAGGTATCTTGTTATACTTTTTTTATTTTATAAATATGTTTGTGTTGAAAATGCATTTTTATAAAAATTTTATAAACAGGTTTATGTTTAAAATACATTTTTATAAAAGATTTGTTGATATATAAAGATTAACCTTCATTTTAATAATGTTAATCAAATTATCCAATACCATTAGTCACCTTATCCCGAGGCTAGTTCAATCAGATGAATACATTAGAAAATACATTTCTTTTCATATTAGTTATCAGTTCTTTCTTATTATTAAAATACTATTAGATAGTCAAATGTATGTAGTAATTGATGTAGAATTCATTTTTTAGTCATAAGTCTCTTAATTTCGTCTGTAAAAATTCGAAACTGAAAAATGAGTCTATTGTCCCTGGTCTTCCCTAAATTCACTAATTTATTTTCTGAAATACCGGTCTGAAAAGTAGAGATTTCAAGTTTAAAATACTTTTTTATCGATTTCGATACAATCATTTTTTACGAAGTTATTCTATCACAAAATTTGTCTATTTTTGCAAGGTGGAACAGGTGTTCCGTTAATTTTGTTGACGAGTGTGTGTGTGCTGTAATTAGAAGTACAATACTAACAGCATTTGCGATACAGTGTTTACCTGAGTTTAAACTTACTTTGTTGAAATTCCATGCACAAAAGATTGAATATTGCAGCAATATTACAATATTGCAGATTGTATTGTAACATTACAGAAATGTAAATTAACAATGTGTCTGCAAAATGTCAGTAATATGCCTGTAATGTTTCAGAAACGTTGCAAAATTGTAATTCTTTATTTATTACAATAATAATAATATAAAAATATAATTTTTTCTAATATTTATGTAGTGCAGTCTTTTAATTTTAATTTTAACAGCCATTGTTATGATATATAATAATAAATATAATAATTAATATAATCCATTTTTACATTTAAATAATAAATTTATTAATCTATTATTTGACGGTCATTTCATTAACTAAGTTTTATATTTATTTTAAATACGAAATCAAAAGATTTTGTATAATATCGAATTTGGTACAATCAATGCTTCATTATCGGATAAGACGAAGTAATTAAGCTGCTAAAAACGATTTATCGAAATATTATTAGGTGTACAAATAAGTTTCCGCCGTTTTTAATCAAAAATTAAGCATTTATTGTGAAAGAACGATACATAATGTTTTATTGAAAGTATTGTCCATCGCTAGCCACTACTTTTTGCGTTTGGCACGAATCTTCATTCAATAATGCTTCCAATTCCGCGTCTTCGTACATTTTCGGCCTTTCGCTACATTCTTTGTCTTCGACGTCAAATTCACCGTTCTTAAATTTTTGAAACCATTCACGACAACTTCTCTCACTTAAGGCAGCCTCACCATATGCTTCTACGAGCAATCGATGAGCCTCAGCTGCAGATTTCTTCAAATTAAAGAAGTAAATCAAAAGTTCCCGCAAATGACGCTTATTCGACTCAAAACTCGGCATTTTCGCACAAAAAAAAATATATGATGCTAATACAAAATCGCTAGTATTTCAAGATTATGTTGTTGACAGATCCAACCTTACGATATAATTTATTTTACATCAGACAATTTTAACCATAGCTTGCTAGTGGCGCCGTCTTTTGTCAAACGGCGGAAACTTATTTGTACACCTAATAATTATGTGATCGATGATGTATTAAGTATTTGTATGCCTGATGTGAACGTCAGAATAAAGCAGCGCCCGAACTTTATTGATAAATTTCATACCGTCATTTCTTAATCGATTTCAATTGACTCGGAGTGCCTTTGAATTAAAAAGAATCACTGCGATTAACTTAATCCATGATAAACTTACCAAGCGACTGTATTATTATTTTAATGTGGATAATATTTGTAGTTTGTTCGAAGCATATACATACATCCTTTATCGTTACAAATAAATTTATCCTTCAAAATTAATACTGCATTTATTGGAATATTTTATGGTTTTATCATAAAAAAATTGCTTTACAGAAAGCACATATCACTAGAAATGCGATTTGTAAAAAAATTAAAGTTAATGAGATATTGGGTCATCTAAAAAGTATCCGCGGGTTTTTGTCACTAGATGATGTTAATGGTCAACCCATCTAGTGACAAAAAACCGCGGATAACTTTTAGACGACCCATATGTACAGAAAATAGCTTTTATTTTAGAATCTTCGTAAGAAATTTATCCAAATACATTACATTGCAATATTGCTGGAAATTTTCGTTGCAATATATTATAACAAAAAGTGAACATCTTAACACCGTTGGAATCTTGCAATAATGATTCAGCAATATTTCATAACAACCATGCAAAATTACAATGTTTCGATGAAATTATTCTGCAATGTTTCTGCATTCTTTCTGTGCTGCATGAGATATGTATTGAGTTTTATGACTGTTTCTTGAAATAGGATTATTCTTTTAGATCTAAAAATATAATACAATCAGCGCGAAGAAAACTTCGAACAATTGCAAAATAAAAGTTTTGCTAAACGCAGTCATTAGGCGCATTGACAAACCGGCTAATCTGCTCGTCGAACAAATGAACATAATTGATTGTTACTTATAGATCCAATCATGTACAATTGCTCGGTAAGCATGCCTAGCCGCTTTATCGTCTTGAACTCGTGCGATGTGTTTATTTCCAAGTCCTCTTATTTTTCGGCGAGAATTCCCTGTCGCACAAAGGAGATTTTCTTCATAGAAATCTCGGTTTATCGCTTGGCCCTGATTTCCATATCCCCTCTCACCTCACGCGCGTGTAACAGAAATATTCGCGCAACGTGGAGCCAGATGCTCCACGTCTCTCGCTCCACGATACTTTAAAATTCGAGACGTGAAAAAAACACTGCAGCAGACACTTATGAGACATATTCAAACTATACATATATCAATATTTATATTCCGTCTAAGAATAATACCTCCATCTTTTGACCTTCTGTAAGTAGTTTCTACTTCTTCATATCGTTTCTATATCTTCAGTGATTAAGTCCAATTAAACGCTTTAATTCTGTAATACAAAACGCGCGTTATAATGACGGACCAGCAATTAGAAAACTACAAGATCCCAGTTCGTGAATACCTGCGTAAACATTACATACAACCAGAAATATATAATGCAATTTGCAGACAATGTTCGTCAGTAATATTTTATGAACACAAATTTATGAATTTATTCGTTCACTTGAGAAATAAACATTCAGAAGTATTAACAGAAAAACAGTACAGTGATTATAACATTTATTGGGAATGGGATTATTATACTCCAATAACATGCATTAGGGCAATGTGCATATGTTGTAAAATAATAAATTCTACAATGAATAATTTATCGAAACATCTTGATACACACAGGAACGAGTAAGTATACAATATATATATTTTCAACAATTAAGAGAAATAATATAAGGAAGCTTTATCACGGAGTTCTGTGCACAATTGTATCCGATATCATTATCGCGTTTATTATTCTTCTTATCACTCCTTATATAGTTATACAATTTTCAATCCGAAGCCAAACATTGATATGGATGACGCAAGCAGCAGTCCAACCGGCAGTATGACTGTAAAGGATGCGTAACATCAGGAAGCTTCAATACCAATTCTTCTAATTTGACTGATAACACGGTTAGATCAGTTGTTCCTAACGAGTAATTATTCACTTTAAATTTATTTAAATGCCTGCTAACAGATCTTACGAATCAATTTATATTTCTTTTCCTTTCCAAATATAATCTACATCATGTTATGTATAACCTTATTTATTAAGCGTTTTATTAATATTTGTATAGTAACAAATCAATCGCAAATTGTTATTTCAATTTTGTTATACTATTTTATGGTATACAATTTTATATGATACTATATATATAAAATGTCATTACAGCTTTTGTAGCTATATTTTCGCTGGTATTCTGTATTAGGATAAGTCAAGTGTAAAAAATCCGTTGTTTGTATTCGTTACACCGATCATGTGCAATAAATAGTGATTAACTTAAAAAAATGTCGGAAATGTTAAATGTATAAAGACAATTTTATTTTTAACTCTTGTTTGCATAATCAATAACTAAAAAAATTTATGTTAATTGCATGAAGAACAAGTAAATAACAAAAGAACAGGTACATTGTATATAAATACAATAGTATAAAAACAGGTACATCGTTTATAATTATACAATTTACAAACATTTTTCATCATTAGTTTATCTGTATTTATTTGTATTAACTGGGTAAAAAGATATGCTAAATATTAATCTGTGATCAAATTTGTTCCTTCATTTAGTATATATTCATAAATAATGCAATTACATTTTGTTTAGTGCATGCAATGTAATGCACTTGCTTTGGTAAATTGCTTTTGTTAAGCTTACTTTTATTATTTTATGCTATTAATCCAGATATCGTTTAATTTTTGAGGAATAGACATATATATTTATATTTAACTTGTTTTCCTTTTCTTATTTATAATATTTTAGGAAATGAAGTTTATATTTATGAATACACACACATATTTTGTGATTAAATCAGTGTCTACAAAGAACGAATTTAATCTTAAAATTAACCCTGAAAATATGGTAGTTGTAGTACAATACATTGTTTTAAATATTTATGATACAATGCAATGTTTCAAAGATTGATGTTTCAAAGACCATGCACTTCAGTGAAATTTATTTTATATTTTATTGGTAGTTTTATTAGTGATGAGAGACATTAACATAAAACTTTTCGAAATATAAAGTTGCTCCATGGCTATAATATATCTCTAAGATAAATTTCCAAAAAAATTCTCTTCATGAATCATTGTACCTTTTATTTTGCATATAGGATAATATCATATATCCTAACACTAAATTTGAAACAGTTTTATAGTTTTATGTATAAAACCGCAAATATGAATATTTAATTTAATAATTGATAATTAATTACAGATTCTTTCTATTCTAACCGTATATTTAGATTGAAGAGATGCGACTTTTCTTATAATTATCAAGTAATATAATTATAACATTAAATAGTATATTTTATAACTTTAATCTTTTTATCACGATACATATAAATACAGATCCGCAACGAAGACTTCAGAATCAACAGAACATGTTATGGATAGTCCTCTTGAAGATATAGAAAATATAGGAAAAGAACTTCCCGCCGAATTAGAGTTATGCGATACAGAAAAAGAAGTTCCTGGTAGAGAAGAACTTCCTGATAGAGAAGAACTTCCCGAAATGAAAGAACATAATACCTGGTCAATCATCAGATAGTTTTCATAATTTCTACTCTCCTGATCGTGAATGCGAAATAACCTATGATCTTTTAAAAAAAAGAATAATTGATACTATACATTATACAAATCTATTTCTTAATGAGATCCTAACTTCAAAAAATGAAAACTCTGAAGGGAATTGCTATTTTACTGATAAAATGTGACACGTTGACACATTCTTACATACTGCAATTCGATGTCATATATATATACGCATATATACATAAATTTTTATAAAACGATATCGTTTTAATAACATGTTAGTCTAATTCCAACAACGATGTTGTTCTTCTAACCGACTAAACCATATAATTCTCGTATGACAATTACTTTTTTCTTTTTTATAGATTCGAGAATTTTTTATCACAATTAATCTATACATATTAATATGTGTCTGTGAGGTGGAGTTTACGTCGAGAACATGAAAAAATTGTCTTTACAATTTCTTATTTCAGTATGGCGTTCTAGAATTGCTACATCGTGCCAACATTTGCTTCATATAAAAGCTATGCCATTTGTACTTACAAATCAGTGATCTGCAGACTACCAGTTGTTGCAAAGATACAATGTGAAGTTTTTAAAATTGGATTTATAAGTATAATTGAAATTATTCTTATACGAAAATTATGTTTACATGTGCATAAGATATTGATGTATCATATACTATTCTGAACGTAGAGATGCGTCGATGATACGTAAATTGTTTATGTATAAATCCAACTTACACTACGACTACGTTTTTAGAATCCGTTTAAAAAGCATAGAATGTATAACGTATAAAATATATTTTTGGTCTATCCAACAAAAACAAAATAAAAGTTTAAGTTTAAGAAAAAAATTATCAAAATCACAACTAAAAACGCATACGTTAAATGAACCACTACGCCTGAATCGATTACCAAATGATAATTAAATTTAAGTAAATTGTTAACCTTCTTTGTAATGCAAATATAAGACAAATATGTCCAGATATATACATACTTAAAGCTCTATTAATTATGTTGTACGTTAAGTATATAATTATTATTTGTCTAAATTTTTATATAACTTTCATTATTTAATATCTATGAATACTCTATAAGTAGTAGAGCTTTTATATAATGTTTCTTAAATAAATTTATTAATTTAGTTAACTTTTTTATGATCACATTATTCACTGAATATAAAACAATTTCGCCAATTGTATTGATATTAAGTAAATGATTTGTTTGGGGCCAAATGTCACTTTCAGTCAGTTACTCTGGTAAAGGAGTAATTTTTTTCTTCGATTGATTTCGACTTAATTTCCATTCAGTATCATTAATTTATTATATAATTATATCTTCATTTTCGTTATGGCAAAATAAGCAATTTTCAGAAATTCTTTTGCATTTATTTAATATTAAGACAAGAAATTTATCTTTTTCAATATACTGAAAAAAAAAAGATATTCCGTGAATAAATTTGAACAATGACATTTTATGTATCGCTATAAATTTTACGTATGTTATTTACCTTCTGCGAATAATATAAAATAAAGGCACTAAGATATATATACAAAATAGACAAGATGGCTGTTTAGTACTGAAAGGAATTAAAGTATTGGAGAAAAAAATAAAAATAATGTAATATGATGCAGTTTTATATAAGAAATATTACGACAAATGCAGCCACTAATTAAGCAATATTACGACAGATGCAGACAATAATACAATTAAGCAATATTACGACAGATGCAGCCACTAATAAAATAAAAATCTTTGATTGACAGTAGAACAACAAATTACTTTTGGATAGATTGTTATATGTTTAGAAACTTATCAGATAATCAATTATCTTTAAAATTTTTAATATAATGTCTTTAAATTTAATTAAGTTTGGATGAAATCGTTTTATACATAACCAAAATTAATATTTTATCATTTCAATGTATTGCATTTTTTATTGTATTACGTAGTATATTTCTCATCCGTTTACATATTCTATAAAACGTTTAGAGTAAAAGCTTAATGTGAAGAATGAAATCTCACTTTTAAAGATTAAAAATTGTGCCACTTTTTTTTAAGACTGACTCAATTTTCATTCTTTAGAGTTAGATTCCATTCCAAAAAATTTAGAGATAATTTTTACCTACCAATCACGTTCTCCATTGTAATTATTTTTATGTTATCAACATTCATCAGATATTGGTAGCTAAAACTCTAATTTCTATTGCACAATTTTAATATTATCAGCACTACTTATCTTTGCACAATTTTAAAAATTTTGTAAAAAACTATGATTTATCAGGTTAGGGAAATCAAGTCAGTTTCAAGGAAAGTCAGATAATATGACAAAATCGTTTTGTGATACTTGACTAGGATTAAAAGACTGTAGCAAACCAGTTTATTCAAACTTAGATACAGATGAAGAATAAGAATGTTCATATGCAAGAAATATTTTTTTCTTATTATTATATGTACAATACATTCTTTATGCTCTTACTTTCAAATGTTTCTAATTAAATGAGAGAAAGCCTATATTCGATCTCGTTTCTAATGTATATTGTTTGTATTTCCTTTTACATATCAGATCTCTTGAATCCATAATTTTTATTATACTTGTAAATCACTAAAATAATAATGAGATTGCATTATTCTTCTAAATAAGATAGACAAAATAATTTATTATTGTGTATTAAATATTTGTGTGTGTCGTTATGAAGGTAAGGTTCAGTTATTTCTTTTATTTTATCTTCATTGTTAATCTTTTTCTTCAGATATTTCATTTTTTAATTTTGAAAAGAACAACTTTTTTTTACTTTAAATACAATTATAGTTTAATAATTTTGATTACGAGTCGTGTGGATTTAAAATGAAAATGCACACAAATATGTTTTGGAATATGGATTAAATGGATTAATTAATGATCTTAAATATAACAACAGAACTATAAATATTAGTCGAAGAATGAAAAACATTACAAATTATGTCACAAATAAATTCCAAATGCAAATAGCGATTAAAGTAATTGTTGAATTCATTATCGTACTGAAAAAATACGTTACCACAAAAATTATAAAATACCAAAATTAGCGCTATTATAATTTTATAACCGACGAAGTAATGGTAACATATAACAAGTAACACGTTTCTTAACCTGAGATTTACATTCAATACGATGTAATAATCCACTCACAAGCCTGGAAGACGATTTTATTTAATGCGAGTTTGTGAGAAATTGCGTGTACGGATCTCTCGCTGAAATTCCATCCTTCTTCATGTGACTTCTTGCAGCGTCTTCTCAACACCGACCGTGGCGAAAACTAAAGGAAGAATGTGAGGGAACGTTACATATATATAGTATGGACGGTTTAAGTAAAAAAATATATTTTTTTATTTAACTGAACGGGTATTTGTACATCAAAGTTAACATGTGTGATATTATTCGTCTTTTGTATCAAATATAATACAAACAATGTAATAAAAATGTAGAATCGATGTCGATTCGATGTCGAGATTCCATCATTTGAATCATTTCTCACTGGGTTAATCAATCGATAAATATTGGGTGAGAATAAGTTTCCGCTCTTTTTAAATGAAAAAGATGTGTTTATTTAAACAAATCTATGTAAGTGAATTTATTCAAAGTATGCTCCTTCGGAAGTGACAACTTTCTCCCACCTTTCCGGTAATAAACGGATTCCTCAAATAAAAAAATCTGGTTCTTTTGAAGCGATCCATTCATCAAGCCATTTTTTGATAGCTTCATAAGAATTGAATCGTTCTCCAGAAAGGGCCGACTGCATGGATCGGAACAAATGGAAATCTGAAGGGGCAATGTCCGGTGAATACGGCGGGTGAGGCAGAATTTCCTACTTTACTCCTTCCAAGTATTTCTTGACTGGTTTTGCAATGTGTGGCCTAGCGTTGTCATGTAACAGAATCAGCTTGTTGTGTCTATTGTCCCATTCCGGTCGTTTTTCTTTTAAAGCTTGGTTTAAACGTATCAGTTGTAGCCGATAACGATCGCCAGTGATGATTTCGGACGGTTTGAGCAGCTCATAATTTATAACGGTTTGAACAGCTCATAATATATAATACCTTTTTGATCCTATCAGATGCACAACATAATCTTCGAAGCATGGATATTTCGTTTTGGCGTTGATGGACCTGGTTCACCTGGCATCACCCATGCCTTCAAGCGTTTAGGGTTATCGTAGTAGATCCATTTTTCATCGCCAGTTACGATACGATGTAGAAAACCTTTCCTTTGTTGTCATTGATGAAGCATCTCGCAGATGACCAAACGTCTTTCCATGTCTCTCTTTCAATTTTTATGGCACCCAATTTCCTTCTCTTTGCACATTTTCGTTCTTCTTTCCATTGCGTGTAGACGTTTTCCAACAGTGGATCTATCAACATTTAACTCTTTTGCCAACCTATCGAGCGATAAATACGAATCTTCTTCGAGTAATGCTTGCAATTCTGCATCTTCAAATTTTTTCGGTGCACCTTTGCGTTCTTTGTTACGCACGTCAAAATCACCACTGTTGAATCGCCGAAACCATTCTTTACAACTAGTTTTCGATGGAGCATGCTCACCGTAAATATCTACGAGCAAACGATGCGTTTCCGCAGCACTTTTCTTTAAAATAAAATAATGGAGTAAAACTTCCCGCAAATGTTGCTTTTTTGGAATAAATTCCGACATCTTCAACGCAAAAAAAGTTACTCTTTGTTACGCTTCGAACGAATGCCATCTATTAGGCTCAAAAGTTTGGATACACATCTTTCAAAAACATGTCTTGCCGTTCTATCAACACACAAGCAATGCTACTAACGACATCTTTCTGCAATGGGCGGAAACTTATTCCTATACCCAATATATCGATACATTTATAAAATAATCTAACCAATAGTCTGACCTATATGTTGATGTAACACGCGATACATTGTTGATATTGTCCAATGACAATCACAGCGAAAATTGTGTCTCTAGAGACTTTTCCTTTATTATTTTCTAGCATTGTAATTAACTGGTGTTCATTTAAATGTAAAACTGATATTATGAAAAGTTTGATTTTATCATTATATAATATTTAACATTATATAATTACATTATATAATATAATATTTTTTTTTATCAGAGAGTAATCTGAGAGCGGTCATAATCGCGAGTTAGTCAAATCCTGCAGATAATCGGTCTCGCGGCTCTTTCCCGTTCTACTCTAATAGTTCAGACACGGGCCCGGCAGCTATAGTGTGGAATCATGGAGCACTCCGCAATCAAAATTTTTCTCACTATGGAAATCCATCCCAAAGGAATCCAAGAATTGATTAATAATCAACTGTGAACTTCCTAAAATGTTATGCGCGGATATTGATCGATATTTAGAATGGCAGTACAACTGCCCGCAAAACAGAAATTTAACTTTTAGGAATCATTTACACTGGCCGTAAGAGGCTGCGCACAATAGCAGAAATAAGGAATTAGGAATAAGGAATAATGATTTCAACCTATCAGAAACCGTGAATTTTGATGTATCCGATTTTTGAAAGGTTAAAATCATTAGGAACTACGTACAATATAAGGAACAGGAAACAGAGAACTGAGAAGAATACACAGTTTCTGATAGGTCGAAATTCTTATTCTCTGTTCCCTATTCCTTTTATTGTGCGGAGCCCCCCTTATTCTTCTTTCGTGTGTCGTATGCTGTTGTCTGGCATACTGATCACAGTCGAGCATTATTGTTTTACAATTGAATGAGAGGGGAGTACTCGAATGTGATTGATCAATTATTACAAATTACAGCCAACATAAATGATACGTTACCGACTGTTAAACAAAGCGACGCAATTCGCAAATTTAAAAAAAGAACGACAATAAAGAGCACAAAATAAATAAAAAATAAGAATAAGATCATCATTTTGAACTCCCCCCTTTCAGTCAAATATTCCACACCCACGGACAAATTAAGTTGTCGGTCCTGTTCAGACATGAAACAAAGATGAGCAATCGAATGTCGTATAACTTATCTAATAGTATGGAAGAGAATCACAAAATCGTGTGCAATACCTATGGGATTTCCGAGTTGGTAAGATTCAAATTGCGATTATAACATCGATGGTCACCGGCCGCTCTGCAGGGTTCAATGTATCCACTGTTCACCCGTTAGAAATTCTCAATTGATCTGTTCGACTTGCTTACACTTTTTTACACTTTTTACACTTAAAATGAGATAGATATATATTTGACGCTGAAAAGAGAGAAAGTGGAGATGCTGAGTGTAGACAGTGTAAGCAAGTCGAATAGACCTAATGTTTTTGCTGTCTTGTTATGTCGTAATAAAGGCGCCCCAATCGTGTCGAACCATACAGTGGCTGAGTTCAGCAGAACACAAGTTTTATAATTAAAACTATAAGAAAACGATGATTGATCAAATGATTAAAATTCTATACATATAAGAAAAGGGTTAAGAGCCAATATAATATATGTGTTACAATATTCAAGATAAAAATTGTAAACAAAAGTAGAAAAAATACTGTCAAAACTTAATAGCAAAATATAACAAGGACATTGTCTTGAATATTGTAACAGATATATTAAATTGGCTCTCAGGTTCTTTTTTATTAATTTACTCGAATTATCGTTCGTGTGTGTGAGATGATAAGAAGAAAAGCTGTGGAATGAAAAAAGGCTGTATAGTTTGGAAAGACTACCAACAAAATTTTTTAGGGAGTAAAAGTAATCATACCGAATATGAAAAAATTCCTCAGATTACAATTACAGCATGCATCAATATACAGTAAGTCAAGTAAGATCGTAGTCGGCCTTATTGGAAGCTAATTAAAGATATCGCCCTAAATCTATCATGAATCCATAGAGGGCACCTTTTTTCTTGATGCACTATCAAGAAAGATTCAGTCGTCATTAAACTTTCTTAAGAGAATCACATTAAGCGCCATGAGTACCAAATACGCATCATGCTATGAAGCTGTGTTCCTCTGCACTCACTCAAAAATGTCACAATTAACGCCTGCTAAATATATGAAAAAGTCGAAATCATTCGTACAGAAGTGAGTGCAACGATATAATGTGGCAAAAAATGTCGATGATTTACCGGAACGTGGTTCGATATGCAAAGTGGACAAAAAAGACGATAATAAAATAGTGAATCTGTTTTCGCGGAATCCTGGCTTAACACGTCAAGGACAAGCAAAATTGAAGCAGAAAGGTTTAGATATATCGTACGAAACTATTCGAACCTATCTCAAGGCTAATCACATGAAATGGTGCAACACCACGCTGTTCGACCACGCTCTTATTTGACTTACTGTACATGAACGTTTGCAAGAAAGCATTCGAAGACGAGGCGCAAGTATGAGATTTTGAAATGTAAATATACACGCACACACACATAAACATGTGCACGTATGGATATGATGTGCAAAATTCGAGCAGCAATATCTTCTTAATTATGCACATCGGTGAATGCTTACATTAAAGGTAACTGAACAAAAAGGCACAGGTAGCTTTGATACTCCGTATCTCTGCAAAAAATCATACAAAGCTTTATTTTTCTTCAATTTGCAAGAAAAAGTCCATACGATGATTGTCATGATGTTTATAAAAAAATTCATTATATAGAGCGCGTCAAATTTTTGCAATTTTTTGGGAGACGTGACAAGTAAGATAAAGTCTAATCAAGTAGCGGGATTTTCTAAACGTTTTATTGATGATTAACTAGTGACAATCAATGGCAGGACTATCCTGGAAGAAAGCGCTCATTGACTATTACTAGTTAACGACAGCGACAATTGCCGATAAAACGTTTAGGGAATCCCGCAACAGGAAGACTAGACAATTTTTGGCGATATAAAAAAAATTGCTGGAAAGCTGAATTTTTGCATAATATGTATAGTGCTCTTTTTAACATATCAAAACTCCCCATGTGTGCAGGCATGGCCGACTACGCCATCTTAAAAAAAATGTCGAACAAAATCGATTTTTTGCAAATATCTCAGGAATTATTCGCTGTACGGAAATTTACGTTCAGTTCGAAATTACATTTCAGTTCGAGAATAAAGCTAATAAAATTTCCCACAATTTTATTTTTTAGTGAACCTCGTATGACTAATAATTCCCAAGATAGAATTATTTTAAAGGATGTCTTAGGCCTATTCTACAATCAATCGTATGTTGATGTCAACTATCGCTAGTCGTTTATTGTATATTGTATGTCGCATATGAATACGACTTGCTATTCTACAATTGAGTCGTTGACCGATGTCGGAAGGTCGGAACAAATGTAAAGAATGAAATTGAAACGTTGAATACATATTCAAATTTGTTATTAATTTGGACGCAAATTATGTGATTGCAGAATAATGCGACTCCATTTGCTTGATAACTACTATGCATTGACTTAATTAGTTTTATAATATTAAAAAGGATCAAAACGGTGATCGAAACATATATTATTCAAGTTATTAAACTTGAATAAATTTATATACACAAATTCATCCAGTGTTAGCTCTTTTAAGCACTTTTTAAGTTTGGTGTAAAAGAATTAAATTACAAAATATTTTTATATTAAATAATAATAATTTAACAAATAAAAAATTACTTAACATATTTATATCATAACAGTTTCTCAAATTTGTGAACATTTGTTGTCACATATCTCTTTTTTTGCTAACATTTTTAAAATTCACATCACATTTATCATACAAACAATGATTTTCGCGAACAAAATCAATAATTATTTCATCTACATTCAGTGATTCCATAATATAACATAAATATTATATATCCATACATTCGTATGAAAATATCTGTTTATCCATACACAAATGTGTTCGACAGTTATATTTCATCTAGACGTAGTCGGAAAAGATGGGAATTGACCATCTTCTACGCACGATTATTTAATTATGTTAAGTCGCACAGAAGAATAGAGACGTCGGAAAGAACACAATTCGGATAATTGGAAATGCTCGCTCTTTATTCATATGCGTCACAAGAAGGTATGTGTAAGAGATAAAAAGGCGCGCTTAGTATGGAGAAGACAAGATGGTTGTCAGGAGAAGTAAAAAGAATATCACATGCGCGATTCAGATAGTATAGAAGGGCGACTCGATGAGTCGATACACTGCCATATCTGGATATCCCTAGCGAACGGTGGGTAATTTGCAGTACTACCAACAAATTATCTACAGAATGATTTTTTTTAATTAAATAAAACTAATTTATAACTGATAGTTTCGGAGATATCTTTTTAAATCATTTTGATTTGTGGACATTACGACAATTATGAAAAAAGATCCATTTATTGGTATATTTACTGTTATTCATAATTATATTGTTGTATATAGGTATATTTTGTGAAGTGTACATGTGATTTTAGTTAAATTAATAACGTATTAAGTAAGAATTACAGTTGCAATCTATAGAAATGATTAAAAATAATTCAAATTAGGTATAATTTGACATTGTGAATTTAATAGTGTATTCTTTACAATTTTATATAAAAGGTAAAAAAATAACTTGGAAAGGGACAATTGAACAAAAATAAGTTCATTGTTTACAAAAATATTAAATATTAATATTAATTAATAAATATAAATATTTTAAGTTAAATATTTATTAATAATAAATATAAATGATAAGTTTTTTTCATTAACTTCTAAACTGTGAATTGAGTTCGCTGTTAGTATAGTCAATTTAGACGAAAATTGAGCAGGACCTCGAAAAAATTACCATTAGGGTAATTTTTTGCACAGACCTTTATTTTTGCATATTAAAAGAAAACAAACTTTACTATTCTGCAATGGCTAAGAAAAATAATTAAACAAATAGGATCCAAATTTAGGATTTTGGTTTTTTTGCAAATATCTTGATAAATATCAATTTTACCAAGAAAATATAAGAGAGGAAAATTAAAGAAGCGAAAAATTTTACATAGAAAAGTTTCTGTATGTTTTTGTCGTACGAGCAATAGTTTTGACGTAAAAAATTATGCAAAATGTATTTTGCTCAGGAAAGTTGCGGAGCGCCCCGATAAGACATCAAGCGAAATGCGCGCATAAAACATATTACAACTTTTGAACGAATTATCATAGAAATCGGCCAAAACGCGTTGAAACGCTGAAATCTTCAGTTTTTTAACAGAATTGGTTTCGTTATTACGACAATTTTTAATAATTCGACAATGGATTGAACAATATGTTATTGGGAGTACAAATTAGTTCGGTCTGTTTTTTTCCGTGTTCAAAATTTCAAAACAAATGAATGAACAGATTAATTAAAGTATTGTCCATCGCTGACTACTATTTTTTCCCATCTCTCAGGCAATTTTCGAATTCTATCTTGAAAAAATGATTCGTCTTTGGAGGCGATCCAATTTTGGAGCCAATTTTCGATTTCTGCGAAAGAAGTGAACCGGTGACTTGCCAAATCTTTCGGAACAACCAGTAATCAGAAGGAGCAATGTCCGGAGAATACGGCGGGTGCGATAAAACATCCCATTTGAGCGTTTCTAAATATTTTTTTACGACTTTTGCGATATGAGGCCGAGCGTTGTCATGAAGAAAAATAACTTTATCATGTCTTTGCTCCTATTCCGGCCGTTTTTCTCGCAATGCACGGCTCAAACGAATCAATTGTAGCCGATACTGATCGCCCGTAATGGAATCGCCAGGTTTCAGCTCATAGTAAACAATACCCTTTTGATTCCACCAGATACAGAGCATGATCTTCGAACCATGAATGTTCGGCTTTGATGTTGAGGTCGATGGCGATTGACCGAGCTTAGCGTAGTATTTTTTTCTTCTTGGAGTTGTTGTATAATATCCACTTCTCATCTCCAGTTACAATCCGATGCAAAAAATCTTTTCTTTGTTGTCTTTGAATCAGCTGTTCGCAAGTGAAAAATCGCCTTTCAACGTCTCTCGGTTTCAGTTCATAAGACACCCAATTTCCTTGTTTTTAAATTATTCCCATAGGTCTCAATCGTGCAGAAACGGCTTTTTGAGTTACTCCCAATGATTCTGCAAGCTCCTCTTGCGTTTGACTCTGATCTTCTTCGAGTAATGCCTCTAATTCTTTGTCTTCGAATTTTTTTCTGTCCAGAGCGAGGCTTGTCTTCAACGCTGAAATTTCTACCTTGAAACGTTGAAATTCCCTACATGATTTATCAGTTGGAGCAGTGTCACCATAAACTTCGACAAGCATTCGATGGACTTCAGCTTTTCTTTCAATTAAAGCAGAAAATTAGAACCTCCCGCAAATGCTGCTTGGTTAACACAAAATTCGACATTTCAAACACAGTAAAAATCAAGGTTTTTATATGAAACTCAAAGCAATATAAACTGAATATTATTAGCAGATAATCTAATTATCATTAGCATCTAACCTCTCTGAAAACGCCAAAATCAGCTGTCATCTATGAACTATTCACAAAACCGGAGTCATCTTTTGGAAAACAGACCGAATTAATTTATACTCCCAATACATGCAATTTTTGACTTTTTTCATAAAATCTATAAAAAGCTATAAGTCGGTATCGAATTGTTTAAAAAAAATCGCCTGCAGGATATTGCAATATATACTTCATACTTTGATTCCATGAGAAGAAAAAATTTTTTAAAATTTTCTTCAAAATCGAGCTATTGACATTTTCAAAATTCTTGAGTATATGTGAACTTAAAATTGACGTAGCTTTGCGAAAAATTACACTAGAATAGTTTTTAAAAAAGTAATTGGAAGTTTGGAATATTTATTTTTAGACCCCGTGTCAAAATTTTCCGTCATACTTCGAATTTTTATTTGTTTATATAAATATGTGAATTATTGCGAAAAATTTGTATAACTTGTGCTGATTTTGATCATCATTGACGTAATATTTTAAAAACATAAATAAATGAATGTAGTGAAGTCGGATATTATATTTAAAAGCATCTTAAGATGTCATAAGTCGTATTAGTCTTAAAATTTTTCTTAAAGTGGTCTTGAAATAAAAATGGATTATGAATATCGATTAATGAATCCAGTTGTAAGACACATTCGACAAACGAATTATCAGTTCTATTATGTCATTTTGTCTTTGTTTTACGTTTAACAAACGGAATACTGATGGTCAGTATGTTAGCCATCATTAAGACCGTGGCTGTTTGAGATCGATAATTCGAAAGAAAAGCAAGAATTCTTTCAGTCGACCGACATTAATTGTCATTGAACGCATGCATAAATTGAGCTCGTGATTTCATCTCAAGTATGATCTTAATCCTCGTTAAAATAATCGAATTCGTCGTTCTTTGTTCTTTTTAAAAACAATTCGTTACACGCAAACAAGTTGTCGTTACCGGCAACGGACAATCGAAAGTTCTAGAACGATTCAATTCGCGCACGCGAGCGCTGCGCTCCGATGAATACGTCACGCGCTGTCACCAATCCCACGCACGGATTTTCTGTCGCGCATGACTGTTACGTTGAACGTCGTTAGAAAAGAATTCAAAGCGCCAATCAATTTTGTACACCTAATGCCACATAATAATTACGATTGTGGCAAATTTTTATTGGATTTTTCCCAAAAGGGAAAGCTCAGGCCGAAAGCAATAAATGCTTCGATCTCGCCGTCCTCCTTCTTACTTGTAAAAGTTCTTAGAGTCTAAAAGTTCTTAGAGTTCTTAGAGTCATAATCTCGCTACTATATCGCTTCGTAAAATCGCCGTGCTCACCGCTTAGTGAAAACCGCTATAAAACGAATCTTTTCGAGAAGTGCCGAGAAAATCGCCGAGATTTTCCATTACCGCGATTCCAAAATATCATTTGGAAAAGGTGACCGCATTTAATATTCTGTTAATCTAATATTTAATTAATTATATTTTTTGACTTTATAACTGAGCATGTTAAAGAAAATTCTTTTGTTAAATTACAAAGAAACGGAGTTCTCTTTATTGTCGTGCATCATATCAACCTTGTGCCGTTCTCTCACTCGAATCGTTCCGCGCGGTGCGCTCTCGCACAGTGGCATATAAAAAAATTTAAGTAATAAGGAAATTAACATGTTGGATTCGCTACTTCTTACACTAGTCTAAAATATGTTCAAAATTTACTGTTAGTACTAAAAGTCTATTAGTTTACAATACATACACTATAGATTTTCAGCACTGATAGTACATTTTGAAACACAATCTAAGTCCACAATCTAGTTTTACAAGATCTTCAGCCGTAAGCCGGAAGACGTTTAATGACATTTATTTCTGTCTTTAAACTGCACAGTCTTTAATCGTTAGATTTAAGTGAATTGATCAAAACTCTATTCTTACCTAAAAGCTCTCTGGTCGATATATTACTTACAACTAACGGCCTACAACTTATGTAGGTACTTACTTAGATTTTAATCTTTATTATGTAATCTAACCAACCTTGTTTTAGTATACAAATTCATTGTATATGATTAGACGTAAAACGTAAATCGTAGGCCGTAAAAATTGGATTTTGCTCAATTCACTTAAGTTTGACGATTAAAGACTAAAGATTGTGCAGTTTAAAAACAGAAATAAATGTCATTAAACCTCTTTTAGCTTATGGTTGAAGATCTCGTAAAGCTAGATTTTGTGTTTCAAAATTTACTGACAGTACTGAGAATCTATAGTGCATGTGATGTAAACTACAGATTTTTAGTACTTACAGTAAATTTTAAAATATAATCTTAGACTAACATAAGCAGTAGCGAATCCAACATGTTGTTTTGCTTAATGCTACTATTTTTTTTATATGCCAAGGTGTTAAAGATGGTCAATACGCTGACCATCAGTATTCCATTTGCTTACCGTTTGTTGAACATAAAACAAAGACAAAATGATAGAACTGATAACTCGTTTGTCGTATGTGTTTTACGATTGGATTCATAAATCGATATTCATAGTCCGTTTATATTTCAAGACCACTTTAAGTAAAATTTTAAGATGCTAATACGACTTATGATATCTTAAGATGCTTTTAAATATAATATCCGACTTCACTATATTCATTTGTTTATGCTTTTAAAAACATTATATCAATGATGATCAAAATTAGCACAAGTTTAAACAAATTTTTCGCAATAACTCACATATTTATGTAATAAATGAAAATTCAAAGTATGACGGAAAATTTCGATACGAAGTCTAAAAATAGACATTCCAAATTTTCAATAGCTCGTTTAAAAACTATTTTAGTGTAATTTTTCGCAAAGCTATGACAATTTCAAGTTTTACATTTACTCAAGAATTTTGAAAATTACTGAAAATGTCAATAGCTCGATTTTGAAAAAGAAAATTTTAAAAAATTTTGTCCTCTCGGTGGAATCATAAAGTATATACTGTAATATCTTGCAGATTTTTTTTTTAAACAATTTGATATCGACTTATAGCTGATTTTATGAAAAAAGTCAAAAGTTGCATGTAACATATTGTTCAATTGTTAAAATGTTAAATTGTCATATTGTTAAAAATTGTTGTAGAATAATGAAACCAATTTTATTAAAAAATTGAAGATTTCAGCTTTTCAATGCATTTTGACTGTACGATAATTTCTGTACAATAATTCGTTCTAAAGTTATGATATTTTTTGTTTTGCGCGAGTGCGATGCTCCATTTCGCTTGACGTTGGCGCGCTCCGCAACTTCACTGCGCAAAACACTTGCATAATTCTTACGTGAAAACTATTGCTCATACAACAAAAACTTATCTTTTCTGTGTAAAATTTTTCGCTTTTTAATTTTCCTCTGTTATATTTTCTTAGTAAAATTTATCGAGATATTTGCAAAAAACCAAAATTTGGGCCTCTATTTGTTTGTTTTTTTTAACGATCACTTGTACAACGGTAAACTTTTTTCTTCTTTAGTCTTATGCAAAAATGAAGATCTGTGCACAGATTTATTACTGATGGTAATTTTTCCGAGGTCAAATTCTATAATGATTGTACTATGTCCGAAGATTCAATGAAATTTACTCCGAGCACATGTTTGGCGATGTCGCATAATCCCTTAGAAATGGTGTGGCGTTGCGAGCGTTAGTTGCGGCGCTGCGCGCGTCAGTGGCGGCGCTGCATGCGTCCGTTGCCTCGAGCGACATGTCCACTCTCAAAGAGCTGATGAACTTCATAAACCAAAGGGCACGTACTCTCCAAGCCGCCAAACCAAAATCGCTCAAAGTCTCCGACAACCCGTCGCAATCTACCAAGTCGCATCACGTCAAGAAACACACCGAGTCTTCTCAATGCGTCCTATGCAAGGGTAAGCACCACATGATGGTGTGTGAAGAATTCAAGAAAAAATGCGCGGTCGACCGCAAGGCCGTCGCCGAAACTCACAAGCTGTGCTTCAACTGCCTCGGCTCTCATACATTCGCGAAGTGCCAGTCGACGGAGACGTGTGCCACGTGCAAGTCTCGTCACCACTCAATGTTACACGATGCGTACGCTTCACCGAAACCTCAAGAGGTCAGCTCACTGTCGGCAGTGCGCTACGACCACAAGCTATTTTGCTCGCAACTGCGCGAGTTTCCATCGCTGATCGTCACGGCAATCGGCATACCGCACGCGTGCTCATCGACCAAGGATCGGAAATTTCTCTGATTTGGTCCAGCGCCTACACCTGCCACGCTCTCGATCCGCAATCGAAGTCATCGGCATCAGCGGCAC
>NW_011626955.1:1054106-1069490 GCF_000204515.1 Acromyrmex echinatior
TTGTTGCGCCTCCGGTCCTGGATTCCACAAGGCCGAGAGGTGGTCAAGCGATGGCTGCATCAATGCGTGAGATGCACTCGGTGGAGGCTGCCACTCCGCAACCGAAAATGGGGAACCTTCCTCCAGGGAGAGGGACTCCTGCACGCCCATTTCTTCACGTGGGCATCGACTACGTCGGGCCTATTTTCATCAGGACAAGGAAAGGGCGGGGGCACAGCGCTCACAAAGCATTCATCGCAGTTTTTGTTTGGTTTAACTCCAAGGCCGTTCACCTTGAGGCTGTTTCAGCTTACACCACCGACGCCTTCCTGGCTGGTCTCCGTCGATTCAGAATGGACACGGGCGCCGACATTCTTAGAGTGTATTTTCATAGTTCTAGTATTGTAACTCCGCGACACGATGCCGGTATCCGAGCCGACTTACACGCGCAATCACGTCTCTACTTTCTAATCAACATTTGTATTCAGTATTTAGTTAATTAGGCATTAAGTGTGTATTAAAACGCCTCATGGCATAAAATCAGAAGCAGTGCGTAGCTCTCATTCTCAACCTAACTTTTTCCCGCCATACGTCCTTCGCCGTGGTTGGTAACCACCGGCGCCATATTGCGTAGCACGCGATCCAATAGCCACAATGGGTTGACCATCAACACCATCTAGTGACAAAAAACTGCGGATACTTTTTAGATGACCCAATATATGTACGATCATTATATACGAGTCAATGATTACTTTCCTACAGTATATCTCGAATGCTACGAGGGCAAGTCAATAAGTTCTTAGAAAAATCTGTCAGAGGGCACTCGTAGTATCATATCATATTACTTTTTAACAAGTAGCATCTTTCAGCTGATTACTGTCAAATTTTGAGCGGAATTCATCGCATGATTTCATTTCTGTAGACGAATAAAACAAACAACCTTTGTATTTTTTGCAAAATCGAAAAAAACGAGTTTTTAAACTGATCAATTAAAAAACGCTTCAAAGCATTTGCAACATCACGTTGACCATACCCTATATGCGATACTTTTGCGACATTTCATACAACATGCGACGCAGCTTGTACTTCTTCTTCTTCTTTTTATTGGCTCCGCAACCAGATAGGTTGCAACTGAGCCATTGAGTATCCGCGGCACTTATGTGAGTAACAAAAAACAATATGAAGAATACGAAAGTCTAAAATAGTAATACAAACTCAGTTGCGCGTTTGAAGCCGGTCTCACTTTCCAAAAATAATGATTCAATAACACGTCCGCTCACGTCGGTAGATAATGATGGAATTCCAATCTCTCGTGTTCCGAGCGTTATCAGCATTTGTGGCGACTTCATAGCTACACAGGAAATGAAGAACTAATATAATTTAATATGGCTGTCATATGGAAATCATCGTTTCCGGCACTATATAAGCATATGACTGCGTTCATGGACACTCACGCGCTTTAAATGCTTGTAATTATCATTCTGGCCTGTATTCAGCGCGCTAATATGCTATAATTTACGTCACGCATACCATAGAATTTTAGAGATAAAGTGCATTCTGTAATAAATACGGGCCCTTGTGACTAATAGTGTAGAAGTGTAATATAAATTCGCGTCAGAGGCTCCGCACAATAAAAGGAACAGAGAACAGAGAATAGAGAATAAGAATTTCAACCTATCAGAAACTGTGTATTCCACAATGCATGATTTGAAATTCTTATTCTCTGTTCTTTATTCTCTGTTCCTTTTATTGTGCGGAGCCCCTTAGTGTTACTAGTAGTATCACTACTAGGATGAGTTGTGACACTACTAGTACAATAACGTAGTAGTGCAATGTACAAGTGTTATTGCTGGAACGAATAGTAGCATTGTCCAGCAAACGAGAATAGATTGAAATGAATTGAACTACAAATGATGTTAACGCGATAACATGATATAATTTACGTTACGTATATTATAGAATTTTAGATATAAAAGCGCGATTTTATTAATAAAAGCGCGTTCTGAATACGGGTCGAATAGTATTAGCTCATATCAGCACATCAGCAGTGACACTACTGTATTTCAATAGTGATACTACTACACTAGCAGACATCAAGCAACATGTAATAAATATGGCGCTAAAAATTCCGATCGGAAGGTGCTGGAAACGATGACAGCCATATATTAGTTCCTCATTTCCTGTGTCATGAGGGCCAGATGCCACAAATGTGATAACGGAAAAACCATGGCAGTTTGGTGGCCCTGAATATGAACTATATGAAGTAATGAGATACATGATGTAAGAATACTAGATGTTCCGTTTCAGTGGTTGCGTAGTAGCAACGTAAATTTAAGCAAAATTTTAATTGGCTATTTCAATATGCCAGCGTAATAAACTTGCGATCAGCTTGCAATTACTGTAGAACCGACTTTATACGCAAGAAAGTCAATTTGAGCAAAAATTTGATTGGTTGTTTCCAATATGCTATCGCCATTATGCGCAACGGAACACTTGATATTCTTACATTATGAGATACAAGTCAATAAGTGTATCGATCGCTATATCGAAAAAGATCGATGTCAAATTCTACGTTTTTATTTGATTGTCTTTTAAAATCTTAAAATAAATTAATTTTGTATGTAAACATCCTTTTAAGCATCTTTATTGCTGGATAAATATTAATATATAATTATTTTTTATTTGGCTTGATTATTTCCTCACATCTTTATTGTTGAAAAAAATATCGCACATGTAGTACTGGAAAGCCGGTTCTACTTAGTTGCGAGTCGTTTACAAATTGTTGCGACAACCAATCTGAAGCTTGCATTTTGAAATCAACGTTTCATGTTGTCACAACAAACTTGTAACTAATAATAAAACTAATAATAATTAATAATAACTAATAATAAAGTAATTAATGTAGAACCAGCTTAATATGTGTATATTATTTACATTTTCGTATGCAATATAAATTCAAGAAGTTCTTAGAAATGGAATAATAAATCTGTTTTTGTGAAAAAAGTGAGAAAATAGTTCTAAATTGCAGGAATAAAAAAGACCCAATGGTATACCAATTATGTATATAACGTGAATGGTTGCGGAAAAGCAATTTTGCAATTGTTGTAAAGTTCTTTAATATGATTGGCTTTGCTGAACACTGCTAAACATTTCATATATCATTTGCGTTTTCATGCAATGATTGTGTCTTTTGGATATGCTTTTAAGATTATGAAATACTGACTTGCATGATGGAAACACGATGCTTCGATCAATCGCGATGCTAAGCTTGTAAAATAAAATGGCGATCTACGCTGAATGCTTACAAATATTAAGTTACAATACATTACATCGTTATGTAAATTCATTAAAATATCTCGATTTCTGATAGAGAATGCTTCATGCGAATTTTATGAATAAAAAAAAAACGAATGTATTTACATTTATTAAGCTTAAAAGCCCATTCATCATCACATTTTGCTCATTGAAATATACAATCATTATCACATAATGCCTTATTATTTACTTTACTTTAAATTCTTTCCGTTCACTGCGAGTGTTAATTTTCATACAATAATTGTAAATACAATCAAAGAGGCGTTTACGAGAGTCGATTTTATGCGATTTTACATGTAGAACAAGTAAAAAAAAAAATAAAAATATTCATTTTCTTCGAATATCTAATTTCCCACATTTTTATTAATGTAGAAATCGCGTTTGCTTCTTTCCACGTTTTATTTCCTTCTCATCATGGCACTTTTTTCTTATAATAATTGTAAAATATCTATTTTAGAAATATATTTCTATTCTATGTATTATTATTTTAACTGTATTATATTTTTCGATAAACTTACTCATTAATAGCAACTTTTTAATAATGTATCTTAATAAAATTGTTAAAGTCAGGATGTTGCATTACATACAGAATGTATAAAAAACATAAAAAAATAATGCGATTCACGTTTATTATTAAATTTTTTAAAGACATCATTATACGCATAACAGTACAAATTTCGGTCAAGATAACATCGAATATCCAACATGATAAAAAATAAACCGTTTATGGCAGCAAAAATTTTCATTACAGAGAAAATAAAGTCGCATCTCGTTCAAATATGTTCGGGGTTCTCTTCTCTCTTTTTTTTCTTTGTACATTACGGCTACAATATAATTCGATGAGGTGCTAATTAAAGAACCTTATATAAAATAGTCGAGAACACACAAAAAACGATTTTCGTCTTTCGTTTAGGGGCGATGCATTTATATATATATTTTGTTTTTAAATATACATAAATAGTCTGCTATAATTATAAATGTTTCAAGAACTGTCAAAAGGGTCCGTAAAGACCTGGGAAGAAAGAGGATGAGACGTAATTGAGGAATAAGGAGGAAAAGAGAGAAAAAGCGTAACTTTCTTTACGTACGTGAAATCTAAATGTCTAAAGCATTTCAAAGAGAATGATAATTGTTATCATATAATATATATTAAAGTTGATATTACTTTTTTAATAACTTAAACGTACTAATATCAATCATAATTACAAGCATCATGTTACGTCCTTATATAGTCAGCCGTGCGATCATCGTTGATAAACTTTTTTTCCTCTCTCTCGCTCTTTTTTTCTCTCAATCTCTCTCTTTCTCTCGCCTCTCCTATAAATCATTTATATTTCCATACGCATTCCTTCAATCACTCTCTTCCTCTTTCTCTTCCTCTCGATCATTCTATCGCTCTCACTAGGTAAGATTATTCTGATATTGCAATACGTTAGAAAAATATGCTATGCCTATAAAATAGGATAAAGGTCTGAAGACAACCATTCCGTCGATATTACTGATAATCGGTGTCTGTGTATATAATATATGTATGTGTACGTGTAAATGTAAATGTATATATGTTATGTATTAACATGGTTTTTTTCTATACACGATTCTGATTTCTCTCATCAGCGTTCTTAAAAAGATGCGCCAAAAAGGAAAAAGAACAGATTCATCGACAAACAATAATATCTTGATACAAGATAAAATATATATGTGTGTGTGTGTGTGTGTGTGTGTGTGTGTGTGTGTGTATATATATGTATTTATATGTATGTATATATATTGTCTATGTGAAATCGGCGCATACAAGTCGTCCCATAAAGATCGCGGAGAAATCGTGCCTAAATTATCCATTGATGATTATATCGAAAGTATAGTCTTTTTCGATTGCCTTAATTTCTAAGTATCGTTAAGTCGTTAAGTCAAAAATTTTCTGGAAACTTTCAGCTGCAACGCTGACGTGTCCGAGGAGAAAATCGTTCGCGGCTGGAGTATTTTCGGCGGCGACACGTGAAATATATTTGGTAGCTTAATACGGGATAACTAATACAGAGCATTCGCTTACTCGAAGCTGAAGAAAGAAATACACATAAAAAAACTTGATAAACCTTATGATTACACATTTAACAAAACGCTTCATATATTTATCGAATGTGTATGTGATTAATAATAAATTTCACATACTCATTGAAAATATAGATTACAATTTTGAATGCAGAAATATACTGTTAGAAATGATGTAAAAATACAGGAATGAAATTTTGCACTTGTTAATCTAAATAAAGTTTATTATCACAAGATTTATCCCCTGCCTCTTCCAGGTTGAGATCCACCTGGTTGATTCTGTTGATTCAGCCAAGGTGCTGACCCAGTACCTTTGCCTCTTTGATTTTGTCCTCTCCCTCTGCCACGAGCTGGAAACATTTTATTATATAGAATTGTCAAATGTGTATAAGTGTAACAAACGCGAATTTTATCTTAAAAAGGATTTAAACTAACAAGAAATATTTATTTTGTATACACATGCTTAAATATCTTATATTATTAAATATTGTACATAAAACCATTAATATTCAATAACAATAATTATATTAGGACTCTCGAATTTTAAACAATATAAAAAGATAAATATAGTAGGCTAATGATAGTCAGCAACGATAAACGGCGCAATTATTTAGTGAACAATCAATAATCAGATGTTAGATTGATGTCTTCTTTATTTTGAATGTTTCGACTCTCTTTGGAATCCTCTTCAGCAAGAATGATACAAGTATAATTAGCTCACATGTCCATAATGTTTAAATCACTCGCAAATTGACAAAGATGCAGCGTTGTTAATCTGACATTTTTTTGAAAAAACAAATCTTATTAGAGTAATATATGCGTAAACAATTTAAATGACTTATCATCACGGAACATGAAACATTATACTGAAGTTTTGTTGAACATGTTAAAACTTAAAAAGTAGAAATGTTAAAATCAAATATAAATATCATTTTTAGAACACACGTCCGTGTACGACGACGTGTTACTCAGATATGAACTATTCTCGAAGTAAGAGGTCATACAGTAAACGTTAAGGCAAATTTGCAATTATGAAGAACAAAACGTGTATATTGTTATTAAGTTAAATCGCATATAAAAACCGCAATAAATTATTATATAATAATTAAACACTGTCAAAATTATTAGAATTGTAAAATAAAGAATTACATAATAAAAAGAAAAAAAAGAAAAAATTCAATACAAAACATATTTTGTTAAAATTATTTTCGTCAATTAATAAAACTTTTATCAAATTAAATTAATAAGCTACAAATTTAAACAAGTTACTACGTAAGTCAAGAGAAATTCTCAAGCATCGTTGCATAGGTATGATTCAGTCCTTCTGTATTTGAAAGTAAATTAAGGCCATTCTTTTGCATGTGTATGAATGTCATTTCCGAAATCAATCTTTTGTTCAAAAATTTCATCTTTGTTTAATTGCAAATTTGCCTTAACGTTTACTGTAATGTGTGACCTCTTACTTCGAGAATAGTTCATATCGTCGTTGTACATGGACGTGTTTTAAAAATGTGTGATCTTTATATTTGATTTTAACATTTGTACTTTTTAAGTTTTAACATGTTTAACAAAGCTTCAGTGCAATGCTTCATGTACCATGATGGTAAGTCATTTAAATTGTTTACGCATATATTACTCTAATAAGATTTGTTTAAAAAAAAGTTAAGTCCATTCTACAATTGTGTAAGCATAGTAAGTTGTTGTAAGTAGCTCTAATTGAAAAAATTAATAAATATTATATTTATCAGACTAGAAATTGAGTTCTCTTTCTTTTGATTGATTGATTCCAATTCAATCTCAATTTTTGACACAGGATTAACACAATTGTAAAATAGGCTTCACGTATATTACAGATTTTCAATATTAGCAGCATATATCAGAATACCCAAGTTTCTACTAATATAAAGTAACTTTAATCTCGATTCAATGTACTTCTTCACTTTATTGTAATTTTAAAAGATGAAGATGAATTTAGAAAAAGATGAAGAGAAACTCGAATCGATTAAAATTAATCTGCATTGATAGAAACAAACCTTCTTCTGCTTTCTTTTACAAATATCTATGTTTTTCAGAATATAGTATAAAAGTGAATATTCTGCACGGTCAATAAAACTGTCAACATTAACAAATACCAACAATATTATTGATTATGTGTATAATATTGATGAATTGACATAGAAGACTGAGAAGTGATCTAAATTCCGATTCTCGAGCATCAGTATTGCTGTATTAAAATCCATGTCACAGTATGTCAGAATGCAATAAATAATGTATACAAAACTAAAGAGAAATATATTGTCAATAATACTGATCATGTAAGATTGTAAGAATACTGAAAATATTGATGCATACTATCAGTAATACTAATTCAATATTACTGATCATTATTATTTAATCATGTAGGGCCATCACCTTAAATTCATCTATTAATTCGAACAATGTTTGTAGGAATACAAACCTTGAGCTCGTAATATTGCGGACTTTCCTCTACCGGCTGTGCCCGATCCTTTGCCACCAGGTCGTTTGAACATCGGTGCGTTTTTCAACATATCTGGTAATATGAGAAACCTAATTTTCGAGCCGCGAATATATACATTCTCCAGCTGTCCCACTTGGCCATCTCGATACGTCACTGTAATATTTTGCATTTGACAATTCATATTATCCTCGGCTTCTATCAATTTGCCCCGATACACCTCGCCGGTATTCGTCTCACAGGTTATGATATGGCCCTCAGCCTCGTGAAGCACTTTAATAGGAACTCCGATTGACATTGTCGCTAAGTAACGTCGCGGGCACTTTTCTTAACTTTAAAAATTCTTATAAACCGTAATTTTCGTGAAAATATCCGTGTTTTCTCTCTATATTTCAAAAGCGTTACATGGCGTTACACAAACGCAACGACTGTAACAATATAAACACGTGACCAATCTCCTCTCTTCTTCTTCTTTTTATTGGCTCCGCAACCAGCAGGTTAGAACTGAGTCATTGAGTATCTGCACTTATGTGAGTAACAAAAAACAATATGAAGAATACGAAAGTCTAAAATAGTAATACAAATTCAGTTGCACGTTTGAAGCCGGTCTCACTTTTCAAAAATTATGATACAATAACACGTCCGATCACGATGATGGAATTATACACAGCTTGTGCGACTGTATAAACAAGGCTTAAGGTCTGGTCTACAATCAGTCGGGAGATGTGTTGTATATTGTGTGCGTGCGTATAACCTTTATTTTTCGTATTGGCTGCCGGGCGTCGTTTGAATTGGTCAGGTCCCATCTTTTATGATTAACGACATCCGACAAGCGTCAGCCGATTTGATTATAAACGAGACCTTAGATTCGTTCTACAATGGCTGCGTTCAGCAGAACGTTTATTTTGCAACTGTTGGAAATTTTCTTCGCACTGATTGGGCTATGCTTTTAGATCAATAGGAATGATCTTATCTCAGAGAATTATAAAACGGTTGTAAAACTGTTATATTCTGCTGAACGCAGCCAATAGGTCGCCAATATGTCGGAGTTGAATGTCGCTTATCGCGTGTTGTATGTTGAGTATGAATACGACTTGTCAGTCTACAATTGTGTCGTAAGTCGGAACAATAAATATTGAAACATTGAGTTGTTCAAATTTATTATTAATTTGTACGAAAATTATAAGAATGAGATTACTTTTAAGAAAACATAAAAAAAAGAATTATAAAAAGATGGTGGGTAAAATATTATTACAAATATAAGACAAAATTTTGGTGCTCATCATATAGTATTTACATATTTTCAAATAAATAATTACAAAGAATTTTTCAAACTTACAAGAATGTCAGAGCAACAATTTAATGGAACTATTTTATTTAATTATACTATTTAATTAAACTATTTTATATAGATGTATTCATAAAATAAGGAATATTCCATTCGTTTCGTCGTAAGAATCGAAAAGATGGGAGTTGACCATCTTTTATTTCGATACCGATTCGCGACAATTTCATTCGACAGCCGACAATCCAATGCGCATGCGTTTGATATGCGATATGCGACCTATGGAGAGCTTTCCATTTGGCGACACAATCTATCTTTGTCACTCTTTGAATATCAAGAAGGATAGAATGACACTTGTGTCGACTTGTGTCATCAAATGGAAAGCACCCAATGTAGTATTCGGGTCCTAATGATTATGATGTTTGTTTGGCGACATGATAGACAATGAACGTGTTCAAGTTGACAAAGTGGTTAGCCTGCTCACCGAGCAAATGAGCATAATTGATTGTTACTTATAGATCCAACCAATCATATTCAATTTCTCGGTAAGGCTCTGCGCACAATAGAAGGAATTAGGAATTAGGAATAAGGAATTAGGAATAAAGAATAAACGATTTCAATCGATCAGAAATCGTGTATTTCGATATATCCGATTTCTGATAGGTTGAAATTGTTTATTCCTTATTCCTAATTTTTTATTCCTTCTATTGTGCGTAAGGCCTAAGCATGCCTAGTCGCTTTGCCGTCTTGAACTCGCTCATTGAGAATGGTTAGGTGAAATCCGCGAGCATTTCAATTGATAGCTGCTGAATTTATCATCTTCGGTTTTTTTTATTATCTCTATAATAAAAAAGAGATACTTACGTTATTTGGTCCTAATATTCTATTTCGCTAATAGCTGCGTTACGATCTTATGTAGACAATGGACGTTCAGCAGAACACACAGTTTTGCAATCATTTTATGATTCTCTGAGATTGGACCATTCCTCTTGATCTAAAAGTATAATCCAATCAGCGCGAAGAAAACTTCCAACAGTTGCAAAATAAACGTTCTATTAAACGCAGTCAATGTCTACATAAGATCGTAACGCAGCTTATGATAGCCTCTTTCCTTAGGGGCGCAGCATAGACTTTTGCATAACGCATAGTGCATATAAGCGAATCAACTAATCAGAATCTTTTCATTCCAACCATTCCATGGAAAAGAAGAATTTCGATTGGTTGATTCTCTTAGGCACTATGCATTATGCGTTATGCAAGAGTCTGTGCTGCGATCATTAGAACTATTCCACACAACTTGCATAGTCACTAACCATATGCATAAAGAAAATTATCCAATCACATTTCTGTCATAAAGACAAATGTAAATATAGAGTATAATGCGATACTGCAAATGCTTTGAAGCGTTTTTTAATTGGCCAGTTTGTAAAATTCTTTCTTCTAATTGGTCCATCAAAGCTTTTGTAGCGAGACTTTGACCACAGCCATAATTGGATGATTTTTTTTATGCATATGTTTATGCGGCTATACAAGTTATATGGAATGACCCTTAGGGTGAAATCACATGGTGCGGAAAACGACTGCGGAATAGAAAATGCGTCATTGAAACAGCCAATTAGCGCTATTCGGAATAATGCTGATTGGTTGCTTTTATGATTTCACTCTTACGATCATGCTTATGATCGTAGCATTACGATAGATGTGTGTATGTATAGCTGGCCTTTAAAAAAAATATCTTCGGAATTATCGGTCATATAACATTCAATAAAACATTATTTTGTAGATAATTAAATACTTTTTCGATTTTTATCATGTGTTTTGTACGTAGGTATAGCCAAATTTGAAATATTTGCAAACACAGAACAAATTTACATAATATTTGAAAATAAGAGATCCTTTAAAAAATTTATCTCGAAAACTTGATCGTACAAGCTTCGTAAGTCGTACTTTATTAAAAAATGAAATTGCGGAAATGAAATTTTATCAACTTTATTTTCGAACTGAACATTAATTTCCGTACAACGAATAGTTTCTGAGACGTTGCAAAAAACCGATCTTATGCGCCTTTTTTTCAAGATGGAAGTGACGCAGTCGGCCACACGTTTTAATATGTTAAAAAGAACATTATAGATATGCAAAGATCTATGCAAAGATTCAGCTTTGCAGCAATTTTTTCCCTTTTAAACTCTAGTTTTCCTAGACTAGTCCTTACTTTAGAAAATATACTAAGCGAAAGTAAAGATGAATTTAAATTTATTAAAATCTTTTACAAACTTTATTCTTTTCAAAGAATGAAAAGAAAAAATTTTAAATACGACCACTTTTCATGATGTCATGCTTACTTGAAATTATGTAAATTTTGGTATATGCGATAATTTTATTTAATGTATTTACCTTCACTGCTGGCAATCATCCGTGCAGCGTGAGAGAAAGACTTGCGATTCGAATATCGAGATACTCAAATGCTATTCATTTTTGTTCCAGTGAATCACCATGCAACGTATAATAGAACGCAATAACCGCACAACACAAAATAAAACGGATTCAATTTTTATTGATTTACAATGTTTATTTTTATAAGACATAACTTATGGTAAAATAGCATAAGAAGCGATAACGAACGACCGACCTACGAATTATTACGTATACAGTCGTTACTATATATATATATTATATTCTTATATTTTTTTCGTATTATCATTATTAATCCTTTTTAGCGTATAAACTTTCTGTTGTCAAAAATAATGCATTTAAACGAAATTCACTTCCTTGGTTCTCTCTATAATTACTATGCGCTACTTGATAATTCCTTTAAATCTGTGTATTGCCAAAAATACGTGTCTCGCCGATATCGTAATTCTTTTTGTTCATCCGAGAGATGTGTATCTCTCGTTTTCTTATTCAGGTTGTAGATTTGTACTGATATCTGTTAGAATATGCTACATCAAAAAAGGGAGAAAAACAGAGAGGAAGGGAGAGGAGGGGGGGGGGGAGAGACATTCAATAGGATTAAAATAAATCATGGTTCTCAGATGCAAGACGAAGATCTCAATCAACGTACGGGAAGAGTCAGATATCCTTTGCTAGAAACAAGTGAATCAAGACAAGCCGATTTATGTTTCTATAAAAATTATAAGAATTTAATTTTGCAAGTGCCTCTTGATTCTTTTGTAACTTCGACTAAACTTAATTTTGATTAAGATCCAATTTTTCATTATCTTGTTAACTTGTGGTTAAGCTGAATCTGAAGTTTCGCTCCAATGGGCTTCACTCATGATATAATCATAGATCAAAACCCATTGAGTATTAAATATCAAGTTAAGCTTAACTACAGTTAATTAGAAAATGAAAAATTAGCCTAAAGCTCGTTTCTACCAATGTAGATTAACTTTAATCTCGGTTCAATTTACTCTTCATCTTTTTCTAGCTCTAAGAATTAGATTAAAGTTAATTTACATTGGTAGAAGTGAGCCTAAGTTAATCAGCAATTGAATTGACAGAATCGTTTGATACAAGATTTTTGTACAATTCATCGTCTCTAATATCATCTTCTTTTTTTTCATATGTTAAGCAATAAATAGTACTAAACACCATATTTTGATCAACATTTTGATTCTCAACAAGTAATAACTATTTCTGGTATGACTTTTTACACTGAAAAGATATGCTTTTTAAAAAATTCTAAATTTCTTATGCAAATTCGTAATATAAATATGCACAATATATAGCTATTAAAAATTTAAATATTTTTTGTATAAAAATATTTATATTATGATGTAAAAGATTTTTTATTATTAATGTACAAGCGAATTCTAGAATTGGAAAGAGATGAAGAATAAGTTGAACCTTGATTAAGAATTAATTATGAATTGTGGAACTGGGCTCAAGACTTCTGACTACCGATTCATTGTAGAATCCTGGTAAGAATTCATTTATTTTTGAAAAACGCATGCAAATCAACTAATCCTCGTTAATAAGATAATAAAACATCATATAAAAAATTAATAATTGATTTAATTAATATTGACGATTGATCAAACCAGCATAATTTTTTAAAGCAAAATTTTCAATTGTACAATTCGTCATCCTTGATTTAATTTTTTAATTTTTTATCATACACATTAAACGACAAACAATTCTATCCACGTTAACAAAATAGTTGCTCGATCATCGATCAAGGGGATCCTAAAGTGAAGCCCGAACTCTAATAAGATTAACATCACTGTTTTACAGTACATCAACATATCTTTTATATATTACCACACCAATATCTCACGCAACTATGATACAACGCAGTCGCACATTCAATTTTCGTATAATAAATTCGTCGTGATAAAGTGTCTAATAAATTTATCTTCCCATCACTCGCCGAATTTAATGGAATTTTTTTTTTTATATTTGTAGAGCAGACAAGAATAATAGACATGTATTTTTTTATATCAGTAATGGTGCAGGTACGAGGGCGAAATTATCCTTACAGTAATAAGCACGAGCATCTAATTTCTTGCATTTTAACTTACTCTATTAGATCTGCTACTGCTAAATTTTAGAGGTGATAAAAGGCTATCATGTTTCCTGAAAGCAAATCCAGTGTAAAAAATGTAAAATTCAATATGGCGATCTGCTGAAAGAGAAACAATCTTATCTCGCTCTTTGCCAAAGGAATAACCGACGAGGAAGTGGCGACAATCTACCCCATTTTATCTTTTTTTTGCTCTTGTTTTTTATTATTTTTTAAATATTTTTTGTTTCTATTTTTTTTAATTTTTACAATTTCTTTAATATTTGTAATTTGTAGATTACTGTTTAAAAAATTGTGAAAGCTTTAATGTGTGTAGTCATAAAATATGCTTGTACAAAATCTTTGCATACGAATTTTTTTCTTTTAAATATCATTTCTGTAAAGAATACGTAGAATTAAAATCACATAACAAAATTATATATAAAAATTGTAAAAAAGTAAAAATATAAAAAATATATAGAAACAAAAAATATAAAAAGAATAATAAAGAACAAAAGCAAAAAAAAAAAGATGAAATGGAGATACATTCTTCATTTCATCTCTTCGTCGGTTATTCCTGGATTCGGCAGAGAGCGAGATAAGATTGTTTCTCTTTCAATAGGTCGCCATATTGAGTCTGCCATTTTGAATTCTACATTTTTTACACTGGATTTACTTCCAGGAAATATGATAGTCTCTTATCAACTAGAATTTAGCAGTAGCTCTAATAGAGTAAGCTAAAATGCAAGAAATTATATCCCAACAAATGAGAATGGATTGAAATGAATTGAAATGAATTCAGATTTTCAAAAATATTGATTCACGAATGTTAAAATGAATGCTTTTCAATCCTGAATGCATTTTTATTCATTTATAGGAATTGCATGGAGCATATCTCTATGGCTTTCAATCTAAAAATAATATTAGCTTTTTCTATGCAATTGTGAATAATGTTCAATTCAAAATTTTGAATAGGACCTTTTCAATCCAATTGCATCCAATTGAATCCAATTAAATAAAAAAAAAGTATTCTCTATTTAAAATATGCATTCGAATAGAAAAAAATTTCGATCTATTTTATTAGGTGTTGGAATTAATTCGTAGCGTTTTTAGTGAAAGAATGTTATTTATTTCACATGAGCATTAAAAAATACATTAATGAAAGTACTTCCCATCACTTGTAAAACGCTACGAATTAATTCCAACACCTAATAATTCATTCTTATTTGTTGGGATGCTCGTTATCACTATAAAGATAATTTTCACCCTCAAACTTGCATCATTGTTGATATAAAAAAATATATGTCTGTTATTTTTGTCTGCTCTACAAATATATGAAGTTTCATTAAATTCGGCAAATGACGGAAAGGTAAGGTTACTTGCAAGTCTAATTCCAAGAACTCGACGTTGTTTATTCATGCGAACTACGTCTGTGGACCACAATTTCGTAAGTACAGATTGTAAAGCTTTTATCAAGTAAATGTTACGATATTGACAGCTCTAATATTGCCATATTGGACTAAGAAATGGTAAAGATCTCAATTTAAACAATTTTGTTTTCATTCTCGACATAAATTCCACCTTATAAACACATATTAATGTATATGCTTTTTAATTCTAAAAAATAATTTTCAAATTTATAAATGAGGAAAAAAGTAATTGTACAAAAATTATTGCATTTAATCGGTAATACAAATGATTTTAGGATCCCCTTAAATTAATTAGCATTTAGTCGAAGTTACGTCAAGGATTGTGTACATATATATATATATATATATA
>NW_011626955.1:1069606-1108928 GCF_000204515.1 Acromyrmex echinatior
TATATATAGGATGTCCTACCTAATTTGACCATTTGAAATGTTTCATTTAGTTTTTATGATAGGAAAAAATGTTTTAGATGAAAGAAGTGAAACAGTTTCAAGGGAAATATATTTTGGTCATGTTTTTCTTCTAGGCGTCAAAAAGATAGAACACCTCTACTTTTTTAAATGGAATTGTATAATTTTTTTTACACAATATTAATTCCTCTAATTATTCTGCATATAAAAGTATTAAGATAGAAATATTAAAAAAACTAATAGTTTACGAGATATTTTATATTTTATTGTGGCACATATTGACATAAAATGTTAAATAACTCGTAAACCATTTTTTGATAATCGTACTCGATACTTTTATAAAAAGAATAATGAAATGAATCATTTGGTGAAAAAAAACAGTTGCTTTAAAAAAATATGTATGCAAAATGGATAATTTTTTAAATAAGCAACTATGTTTTTTTTCCACCAATTTTGATTCAGTTCGTTATTCTCTCCATAAAAGTATTAAAATACAATTATCAAAAAATTAATAGTTTATGAATTATTTAACATTTTATGCAGAATAAAGGAATCATATCGTGTAAAAAAAATTATACAATTCTATTTAGAAAAGTGGAGGTGACCTTCATATCTTTTTGACGCCTCCATCTAATAGAAAACAACTTGACCGAAATATTATACGTCCGCCATGAAACCATTCCACTGAACCATTCATCTGAAACATTTTTCCCTATCATAAAAATCAAGCAAGATATTTCAGATGGTCGAGTTAGGTAGGCCACTCTGTGTGTGTGTGTGTGTGTGTGTGTGTGTGTGTGTGTGTGTGTGCGGCAGGGAGGGAAAAGAGGAACGAAAGGTATTATACTTGTATATAAATACACGTATACGTATTAGAAGCAGCCCGAGCAAAACGACAGCCATCATGAAGGTCCTTAAGTGTCCTTTGCATGGTACGTTATTGTAACAATAATTTTCTCTAAATATCCCAGCTCGGTTAATTATGTGATTACTACTAAATGTAGGTACCTATTATTTCCTTCCACAAACGCGCGAACGCTCATGTGCGTCCTACGAGCGATCGTGTTTGCGACAGTTTGTAAAAGCTCGCATTCTCATTATTTTCATCACATGAAATTTCTTATTCACTAAAAATACAGCCGAGCAGCGTCTCGCACCAAGTTCGGCCTTGTCATAGATTAAAAAAAAAAAACATCCAAATATATTAAATTATATATATTAAGAAAATGGTACACATAATTTTTCAATTTATTTGCCGTAAGCGCTATCTAACGCCTTAGAAACTACAGAACGTAAAAATAATCGCTAAAAAAGAATTCTCGATTCCTGCGGAGTACCAGATGAGAAAAACGTTTTACATATATGTAGAAGCAAACAGCAGTAATAAGAAGTAATGAACAATCTTTTCTTTTTTTCTCTTTTCTTTCTTCCTTCCTTCTTTACACCAATAATTTTGTTGCCTGATTTTATGGAATTAAGTTTGCGCAATAGTAAATTACAACAGTCTTGATATCGTTTTACTGTCAAGCACTTTGTATGACCCCTTCGAGAATGCGGTTCTTGTTTCTGATCCACACAAATTTCTCATTTTCCCTTTATTCCATCGCAAGCGAGAGCCCTTCGTCGCACACGTATTATCGTGTGCACCGAGAAAATTTATTACATGACACAGCATTAGTGATTTATTCTGTGAAAGCAACAAGTGCGACCGCACGAACGAAAGGTATGTTGTCTGCTTTCGCGTGTTATAACTCTCGTTCCTTAACTCGGATACTCCGACGTTTCTTAACGATTGTTACAGATACCGTTGTGTGACACGTAGAATAGATCACAAATTCATTCACGCAATAGCCCGCAAAGTAATATATAATACCTTAGTACCTTAACCGCTTAACGTATAAGTACATTGCTTTTAAATATCAGAATTACACAATATATAAATATCTTGATTCTGCTTTTTTTCTACGCCGAGCGTATTCGAAGTCGAGCTGTGAGAGAGAGCAATGCCTATATATATATAATATATATATATATATATATATATATACACATATATATATATATATATATACACACACATATATATACATACATATATCATATGTACAAGTTTTAAGCTTAAAAATATTAAGATTTGTTTAAACGCGTTTATTAATTTACGCTGCCTCCACTGCTTTCAGTGGCCTCAAACGTTTTGCCTAAACATTATACTGTATCGGAAGACGGCGTTTACCGTGATATTGCAAAAATAGTAAAAAAATTTTTAAAGGGGCGTTATTTCTATAAGTAATTCCGCACTATCAAGAATTACGTGGGCAGCATCGACTCTCAATTAAATTCAAGTCCCGAAAGTTGAAGGTAATATACAATTATTTTGCTGCGTGCTATCACAGCGGTTTGACGATCCGGAATTTTGGCGAAATTGCGATTTTCTCCTATGATCGGCCTAAGAATGCGGAATTAGCTATAGAAATTAGAAACATTAACAGATTACATTTACTTCTCGCACAGAACGCAACTTTATTACTTTCATAAGTCTGTCGAAAATGGCACTGTTTGCACATTGTTCTTTTCATATAAATCGCTTACGTTTCTTCTCTCGCTTAACGTAGTCTTGTTCAAAATGTTAAAGAATATGCGAAACTATTGCGGGCTATGTGGGCGGCCAATTTACGTTTACTTTTCTATCGAGACGAGCGTCTACAAAACTTGAGATTCGAGCTTTTCTAATTTTTATAAGAAAACACTGGCATTCAAATAGGATGCAAATGACTGTTATGTGACTTTCTAGTTAATTTTCATTCCGCTCAAATGTTCCTACGATCACTAAGATACCTTGTTCTAATTATAGTATATAATTCATATACTTTGTTTGTCTGGCAAATCTGAAAATAGTGCGAATAGTTACATACGAGTGATATTAATCACTTTATGGATTCTAAAATTATAAGATGAAAAACGTTCGTTAAACATCTATTAATTAATTAGAAATTGCAATGAATTAAAATTAACCGATGATATTGGCCTTAGTATTATTAACGCATCGTAAAAACAACGTGAAGATTTTCCATCATCATTGTATACATTTGTGGCAGAAGTTATGATTCTATAGAGAACATATTGATAAGTGATGTACAAACGATTTGATCTAATTATAAGCGCGATCACAATTGTACAGCCATTTGTTACCTCGTGTCTTTAACAAATAAGTCTGAATTCATGTCATGTAAGCTCGTATCGGTCATTACTGCACTCTAATAAAAATCAAATATAATTGTAATTAATTATAATAATTGTAATTTATACATACACTGTTAGAAATACTTTCTTTACATATAAATAAAGCTTGGTTATGAACGTAGCTATGAACAAAATTAAAAGTATGAATAATTTAACTGAAAATTAAGTTATAGTAGTTACTTAAATGTAATGAACATGTACATTAAATTTAATGTAATGTCATGAAATTAAATTTAAATTTTGTAATTTAAAAGTACATTAAATTTCATGAAATTTTTAACATTAAATATTAATAAACACTGTTCAGGAACATTTCTAACAGTGTAGGATAATTGAAAATATTATAATATCATGATAATCATAACGTAATTGACCATTCCATAATTGACTAATCAATAACTCAAATAGATACGAAAAAAATTGACCTATAAATCTAGACAATGTTGAGATATCTCAAAGAATCTGTAACATATACATGTATATAATTCAAGGATTATAAACTGTATAATAATCATAATAATGCGAGTCACGGTAGATTGTATTTTTACTGATAATCGATTCTTGCGGGACGATAGGGAATGTCCGAAAGTTTTCGCGGACATTGAGCAAACGTTTTTCCTTTTTTTTTTTTGCAAACAAGAACACACATCTCGCTACGAATAAACGAAGAGATTTTCGTGATTATCTAATGTCAAGGATCAGCCATGCCATTATCAAAATAACAAATGCAGTAATTGTTATATCAAAATTACGAGTGATTAAGGACGACACAGGTCTATAGCAAGTACCTTTAGTTACAAATCGTGATATAAATGTTCAGCAAATTTCCTTTAGATATTACAATTTTTTACGCAATTCATTATTATACAATATTCTAATGATTATGTGTGTTTTTTTTCTCGTCCGAACCGTGATGATAATTTCTCTCCCCGATGCTCTCGAATTCTCGCCTGCCTGTCGCACGTCGTCTCACGCGTAATTTACGCAGAATGCAACGGGCACATCATAATATTTTCAACTAGTGCACAAACAAACGCAATTACAATGTGATTCGACCTCCGTTTGCAACGCAGAGGAGAAATCATTTACACAGGACGGAGCATATAACGTTTTGTAATTGGTATTATTATTGTAACTTGTCAAAAATATAGTGTTTAATTTAATTTTACCCTATTGTTGGTTTTCTTTGTGCAGTCGAAGTAAACACAGTTAAACGCGTTCCAAGTTGGAAAGCTGCATTCGCAAGCATTTCAGGATTTTGAGATTTCAATTTTAAAACGATTTGTTTGAGATTTAACGGACACTGCCTGAAATATCAAAGGTACTTCACACAGACTTGGAATTTTGCTGCTCGATATATATCTTCATTATCGATACGGTATGTTTCTTTATTTCTATAATAATATATGAAAACCAATTGTTATTATTAAATTGATCCAATTAAACGTTTGATTTTTAGGTATGACTGACAATAATCGAACGTATAACGATGATACACGCATATCATCAAAATGCTCCAAAATGTGCGAGATTATTGATGAAACCAACAACGGGGACAGTAGTATATAAATATTCAACTGTATGTTTTCTTTGTTACGATAATATTAGCTAATCATCCACTTTGTTACTCTCCTATTATTCTATTTTGTAGCTAAATTTGTTGCTTTCACAATAATTTATATGTTCTTAATATATTTTATATTTTTAATTATGTCATTTAATTGTTATAGAAGTAAAATAGTACAATATATTGTAATTGTTTGTAATATTCATATAATCCTATTATTCAGGAATATGATTTCCTAAACGTTCCATAAAACGCGATCGTAACTTTCTTCCAGTTATTCAAAAAATGAAAAAGATTTTTTCGCATCTCTCTCTGTATACAAAGAACTGTTATAATCCGAATATGATCCCATTATTTGTAACATTTTGTTAAATATAAATACTGTGGAAGGAAGAATACGATCGCGAAATATTATTGAAAAAGAAATCGCATTCTTTATAAGTATTCGTTTCGACGATTTCAACAATTCGGTTCAAAACTACAATAAACGCGATTATTTATCATGTCAATTATTGTAGATTCATAGATCTCAATGTATCAATTGAAAATTTATCTTCTCAATCATGTGGTGTATGAAAATAGCTATATGAAGCTAGCTATATGAAAATAGACATATTAAAAGTAGTTTATTAATTGTTTGACATCTTATTTTTGTTTAAATAGATAATAAAACTAACGTTTATATACACGTAACAATGCCAAAATATGCCAAATGATACGTGAGGAAAGATATAAGGAAATAAATATATCTCGATATTATAACATTCGCGTACTTATAAAGAATGCGTTTGAATAAACGCAAGAAAAAAATGCATTATTATATCCTTCTCTCTTAGATATTAAATAATTCTTTGAATATGTGGTGTTATGGTATATGCGGCCTTAAGAAAATTAAAATATGCCGTCTACTTATTAGAGGTGAGATTTCTCATAAGACCACGCAACATTATAACAACCGGAAGAGTTAAAAAGAGAAGAAATAAAAGGAGAAAACCTGGATATTGTAGAGAGATCTTAAAAACGACAATGAAAAGAATAAGTTTTCTATCTTTCTAAAATTACTTCTTATATCTTCAATCTAATTAAGAATGTAAAACACATTAAAGAAAAGTTCACCTCAGTAATTTTTACATTTTTATCTCTACGTTATTCTCTCTATTGTAGCATAATTTTTTAAATACTACAATCTTTAGACCATATATACCATAATAGAGAAAATTGTAATTTTTCTTTTTAAATAACATCTATAATATTTTAATATTAATAATCTGCAATAAAAAACTGACGTAATAAAAACATTCATTTATTTTTTGGCCTCACTTTTTGACACTAAACTATGAAAGTAATTGAAAGGGTAAAAAAAAAAACGAAAGCAAAAAAAAAAACAATAACAACTAACGCTGTTGCTAATGTCATAATTCCACAATTAAGTAAATGTCTGCTACAATAATACCCCTTTGTGTTAGATAGTAAAAAAATTCTCGATTATATCTCTCGGAAGATTAATCGTGTGTAAACTAGTAAATGTCTTACAAGTCGTGTAAAAGTATCGTTTAAATGTTTTGTGTGGGATATTAAATTTGAGTTTAATAATAATTTCATAATTCTCGAAATTACATATATGTATATTAAATAAAAGTAGATAGTCTTTAAAATTGATTATTGTAACATTTCATATCTATACGAGGAAAAAATTTGATAATGCTGTCCTATCTATCCTATAATCGTTTATATCTTAGGCAATATGTATGTGTATATATATATATATATATTTCTCATCATGAGTGTATAGTCATTTTTTTATCATAGAGTTTAACAACTACATCATTAAAATGAATATACGCATAGAGCCGGGTACATAAGACGTGCCTGACACACGTCCTAATTAGCATACTTTTAGCATGCCATTGAACTGTAACACGTATGTCACGTTTGACTTGTGTATGCATTATATCTTTATATATATATATTTATTTATTTATATGAGTTATTTTTTGATTAAATTGAAAAATCCTAAGTATCTCTAACATCCTTACATCTATAATTGTAAAAGCCTACAACACGAAATGAGGGTAATTGGTTCAGTAATCTAATTGAATAATTGATTGAAGATTAACTTCTTCGTTACTATCACACACTATTTAATTTAAATGTTTTCTAATAACTCCATCGCAAATACTAGTACACAATTAAGCATATTTAAGATTTAAAAGTAAATTGTGTTACAGAAAGTACGAAACGTGTACAAGCCACGTAACGGAACGAAAGAAAGCAAGCGTATTTTACGTAAAATTGTTAAAATATTCATCATTGTAAACTTCGATCAATATGTCCGAAGTGTAAATGTTTTTCAACAAACTGCATCGATGTATCTAATGAATGAAATGAAAGGCAGAACAAATAGAAAAAGATGAGAAAACAAAATAAGCGGTAGTAACATCGATAGATAAAAAAAAAGAGAAACAAACGATATATATATATATATAATACCTTTTATATAATAAAATTGTTTTAGCGCTATCTAATTATCGGTTGTTTTGTAAACTCCCATATTCTTTATAACTATATGAGAAATCTTTGTTATTATATATATAAAAACCTAGAAATTATATAATATATATATATATATATGTGTACATATGTATGTATATATAATACATATACATATACACACACCTCTTATATAATATGTATATCTTCAATATTAGGTTTTCAACGAAAAATATAAAATTTGTTAATACTTATATTATTACATTCAGTACGAATCAATTGGAAAATCCTATTAAATATATAGATTTAAATATAATAGAAATATCATTTTTTTCTGTGACATACGTTTCACAGCTCAACCATCGAGAAAAAATCCTCCCATTATTTTTTAATGCAAGTGGGAGACTTTTTTTGTTGCGTTTATTAACGTTATTAATTTTTCTTTAAACAATTATTATATAGTTTTCGAGGTCCCGAAACTTTGTCCACAACTGCGATTATATTGTTCTCGCGCGCTAAATGTTCTGTAACCCGCATATATTTGCGTTATAAACGCTAAATGTGTATAATTAACACCCTGCTAGATATTTATCTCTTGAATTATGTATAAAATAAAACATCTTTATTTTTTCTTTTTTAGGATCGCTAACGCTGCTTTTCAGAGAGCGTTACATTTAAAAAATTGTGATATTCACTGAATATATATATATATATGTATATATATATATATGTATGTATATCGAGAGAGAAAAATGTCAATGTAATTTAAGATTACACCAATAAAGATTCTAATATTCGTACTCACTTTGGCGATAAATCAATCGTATTTTTGCGGGTACATGCTTACCGCGATAAAAAAAACGTATTTTCAGTTTTGTCACTGTACCAGAGTAAAAATACACAAGTCCTCGCAAAATCGTAATACTACTCACATGATATTCTTTCAGAATTTGCGGCTGCTATCGCCTCTTCATTCTTTTTTCTTTAAGGGACGAGAAGCAGAAATTGTAACAACAACAGGATTCTAAGGAAAGATTTAGATTTAACTTGTTGAGACAACTGGAGTCTGACAGTACGGACACTCGCGCTGATTTGGGGCGCATGTCGAGCAGACCACATAATGATTGCAGGATAGAGTAACTGTACGATTTTGTTCTTCGCAAACCATGCACTTTGTTGCCGTTTCTCTGTACAGCACCTAACAATATAATAATGACAATAAGGTATATATATTCTATTATTTTTATAGCCGTATCAATTCGCTTGAAAGACATTGACTTGTCTTTGACAAGTGCACTTGTTCTGGTTGATGGTGACAACAAGAGCTTTTACCTTTTCCACCTCTTCGAGATCCGAGCGCAATTGCGATTGAATTGATTTCAAGGTCGCTATCGATAATGATCTGAGCTCGCTTATTTTCCTCAGTGAATGGAGATACGGACCGCCATTGGACGCCTTGTTTTCGACTCTGAGTGCTTTCAGTGCCTGCAAAAAATCCCTTCTCTGGAGCACGGCAAATTGGGACTTTAATATCGAGAGAAAAAATTACGCTAAGTTAGGCGAGATATTCACCTCATCTCTTTGTTGTTCGGCAATGGTTGCCTTCCTCTTCGCCTCCTCGCTTTCCATTTGCCACGCCGCGCAAGCCGCGCGTGCTTGATTAATACGCTCGTCCCATGTTGCCAATTGAGCGCGGCTCGAGGACAATTCGTCTCTGAGCCTTTGTACCTACAATACGTACATATATATATGTATATACATACATGTATACATACATATATACATATATATACATATACTACGTACATTATATATATATATATATATATAATCGATACATCACTCTCTCTCTCTCTCTCTCTCTCTCTCTCTCTCTCCCTTATTTTCAATAGTATACCCGAGAGAAATTCTTTAAGATCGTGCAATTCTAACCTCGGACAACGATCCTGTGTTACTTGGACTAATGGAAAATGTATTGACCAATGGAGATGCCGGTAGAGTGGGTTGCGTACGCGACGGTGACATTCCTTGGCTCGCAAAATCGAATAAACTACTATTGAATCCACTAAGCTTAGAAGCCGAGCTGCTAAGTTGCGAAATGTGATTGCTAAATGGATCTGATATTTGATTCATAAATGGCAATGTCTGAAAGTAATCCGAATAAAACATCAAGTTAGTAAAACAACTCGATTTTTCTCATCGACAAACAGAAATAAAATCAGCTTACGGATTCCATGGAATCTTGATGAGAGAATCTCGATCCGGTGAGAAAACCAGCCTGTAATTGTTGAAGTGGGCTCGACGTCGATGGCGAAAAATTGGTGAGAACTGAACGTTCAGTCATGCCCGGTATATTGACTGGGGCTGAGCTACCGAGTAGACCGGAGCTAGCTAGGCCTGCCGATATTGAATTGCCAATCGGTGAATTTGTATCCCTATGAATTGAGTCGACTAAATTTAATGGATCGTCTAAATGTAACTCGTCTAATGCATTTCCTGAGAAAAAAAAATCAAATTGTGTTAGTTATTGTATAACATGTAAACATAAATAATAAATAAACATGAATAATATCATATACTTACCTACTACAGATTCCACAGTATCGTTTGAGTAGAACGAATTTGAAAGTGGTGAAACAGTGGTTGCTAATGAGTGACTGCCTAATGTTCCGTTCAAATTGTACGCAATATAGAGACTATGTTTTTGTTGGGCCTTTTCAGCTTTAGTTAATAACGGATCGCTGTCGATGGCGACCATTTGCTTTCGAATTTCATTCTATCGAAATCAACATCAAGAACATAAATATCAATTATATCATATAATCCATATATACGATATAAAATTACATATGTACATATATAATTTTAAATTATACGGTCTTTCAAAATTTGCGACTCAAAATATTGTAGCAAGAAAGTTCTCAAAAGTTATTTATAAATTTATATTTTAAGTAGCAGTTTTTAAGATACGAGATAGTACAGATGAGGATTTAAATATAGTTAATTTGTAGATTACGTTTAGACGGCTACTTATTTACGAGTCGTGCGTGTAGTATTAGATTTCATTTACAATAATCTAATATTGATGCATCAGATTGGCTGTCGCAACAAGCTTGCGATCTGTAATATAGACTGTGCGATTATTAGATAAAGCCTTAGTGCGTGGGCACACTATCCTAATACTCACTGATAATTGTGTATAAAGATAATCTATATAATCTATCACATTTAAATTCTATCTCAAAAACTACTGTTTAAAATAAAAATTTACAAATGATTTTTTTACTTAATTTTTCGAGAACTGTCTTATTACAGTATTCCGAGTTGTGAATTTTGGAACATTTTGCTAATAATACAGAAAATAAATTTAGAATCCAAAATAAAAACAAGGTGATATAAATACAATTATTTTATACATCTACAGGGTGTCTCAAACTTTTTGACACACCGCTTGTGAGCAGATAGACAGGCCTAAATTAAATCGAAAAGCTCTCTATCATTTTGCAGTATTCGCCATAATTAACGAGATTTAATTTCTAAAGATTAAAGCTCCCGAGCAATCAAAGAAATATAATTGTATTTCATAAAGAATTGCGAAAGATATTTTAAAGTCTGTCTTATGCGACAATTTCATTCGCTTAAGGCTCCTGAATGATCATATTGAATTGTGATGTCAAAAACGAGGAATAACACATTAATTTTTGCAAATAAAGACAATTTGGATAAAACAAAATAATGAGATCAATTTAAAGTATTTATAAAAATGGATGGAAACTATGCTCATCCTTCTCTGTGACAGTCAGTAAATCGTAAAAAGTGATAAAGGGCACGTGTAAGTAAAAATAGGCTAGCCATGCGTATTGAAGCACTTTATGTGCCTTTTATCATTACGATTATTTACTAACTGTCAGGGGAGATAAGGATAGCTTTCATCTATTTTTGCAATTATTTTAATTAAAATTATCTCATCATTTCGTTTTTATACAAATTGTCTTCATTTACAAATGGCACGTAATAAAATTAATGTGTTCTCGTTTCTGCCTACGATTGTGACATTATGGCTGTGATGACTTCTTAGGAGTCTTAGGAAATAAAATCGATATATAAAACTAGTTTAAGATATCTTTCAGAATTCTTTATAAAATATCTTAAAGATGAAAATCGGAAATAAAGGCTCATAACGGTCGAAGTTGGATCTTTAATGCTTAAATAATTCAATGTGAATTTGAAAATACTATATATACACAAGGTGTCCCGAAAGTTTTTGCCAATCGCTTTTGTGTAGATAGAGTGGACTAAACTGAGTCGAAAAGTCCTTTATCATTTTGCAATTTTCGCAATAGTTAACAAGATATTAATTACTGAAAATTACCAAATATTGATTTTGAATAATTTTTTACTCAAATACTATCAACTTAATAGAAAAGCTGCAAGACATAAAAATTATTTATTTTCTTCTAATAAGGAAGAGAATTTTTAATCAGAGAATTTTTTTCTCGAGAGAACTTTTCGACTCAGTTTAGTCCGCTCTACACAAAAGCGATTGACAAAAACACCCTCTGTGTGTGTGTGTGTGTGTGTGTGTATTTGTGTACACGCACATTTACCATATTTGAACTGTGCGCTGAATTATTTTTTTCGCGACTTAAAAACACAATTAAACTATTGAAATATCACAATTAAATTTTGATGCTGAATAGGTATCTGTTAAAGAGATCTTAAGGTTCCTGAGTACTCAGCCAAGAACTTTGCGTTGACAGTGGCGACACAGAATCAGACGGCCTGATGAAATTGATACTCTCGGCGCGTCGAAAGCGAGCATATGTACATGGGCTCGTACTTGTGTGCGTTACAGCGCCTCGCCGTGATAAATAGCTAAACTTATAGGCATGAAAAATAACGTGTTGACGTCGAAATTTTTTCTTGCATGCCATTTTGTTATTAAGTATAATATATATAAAACTGTGACTTGTCTCATACTTATCAAAATCGTAAAAATCAATGGAGACTCAAGTTATCCTGGAATTTTATACGTAAAAGTATATTTTTCACTACTTTCAACAGCTGTCAAATCGTGTGTTTCTTGCTGAAAAAGCCTTTACTTTACGTGTCCTTATGACTATTTATTGCTTATCTATTGACTGTAAGGGAAGATAAGGAGAGTCTTCTTCAATTTTCACAACTTTTTTAAAGTGTTCTCATCATTTTGTTTCATTCAATTGCTCTTTATTTACAAATGGCACGCAAGAAAAATCAACGTGTTATTTCACACTTATGATATCACGATTCCAACATGGCCGCTGCGACTATTCAGGAGCCTTAATACGTTGAAAATCTGTAAATAAATTTATTTATTGCAAAAAATATTACCTCGGGATCTCGAACCCGGATCTCTAGCATTCTGTACGAGCGTCCTAAGCCTTTAGACTACTAAGACCTTAATAATATTCTTCATAATAATTAGTATATATATGAAAACAATGATCTTTCTTTCAGGCAATGTAATATAAATAATAAGAATCTTATTAGACCGTACATGTGATAACACAACCGATAGAAAATAAGAATCTTAAAGATATTCCTTAAAGAACTTTTAAAGATATCGTAAAGTTGTTTCAATTTTAGACGTTTTGTTCATTGGGTAACTGAAAAAAATGCAAAAAATGCAAAAATTATAAAAAATTACAAAATGGTAGAGAACTTTTCGACTCAGTTTAGTCCATCCTAGCTGCCGACAAACGGTGTCCAAAAAGTTCGAGAGACCCCGTATATGTACACTTTATTATAATTTATTAATTGCACCTAAATTTTATTTACGCTCATGCGAAACCTTAACGGTCCTTTGTCTCTTATTCTAAATTCATTCTCAAAAGTATCATCATATCGTTCTGCGACCTACATGTCCAAAATGTCCAAAAAACAAAACTTACAACTTGTATAAGGGAATTAGGGTTGTAAAGTATGCTCGTAAGTTTCTGCTGCGCGGCATTTATGCCGGAATTGGTATTATTGGAATTGTGTAGTTGAGCGCCTGGCGCCTTACTGTGCGAGCTGTTGCTACCCAGACTGCTGGTGCTGGCGGATTCCGAGACTTCGCCGCTTCCATTCTGCAAGTTAGTCAAGCAATGATATATTTCAACGCATGAAAATTTGTGATAAAAAAAATTAAATAATATAAATTAAATTCTTTCAATTTGACAAGCAAATTCACTATTTTACTCCAATTTTTTTTTATCTAGTCCTATGTGAGTCCTTGAAAGCAAACTACGATGATGTGTAGAGAATCGAGACTCACGCTACTGTCACTAAGTGGCTTGTCCTTGTCATGCGAGCGCTTGTCAGGAGGAAGAGCATTGCTGAGTATGTCGGCCAGATTCGCTCCACAATCTATAGGTACCGCCATATCCCTCGCCAGGCTCATTTCTTCTGTTGGCAACACTGCTTCCATCAACACACCATACCAACGTCCCAATATATCAATTTTGAGAAACAATTTTGACGGCTAAGATTTAGCATTTATCAAGTCGACTCTCTACGTGTATTCCAAACGTAATTCAAAAGGAAAGGACTCGCGAGCGAACGACCGTGGTATTAGTACCACGATATTATTACCCGCCGCGTCGAGGAGAGAACGGATCATTTTGCGACCGTGTCGCAGACAGTCGCGGAACAGCCAGGTAGACGCGTATGTAAACTCTACATATCTATCGCCATATATGCACAATATTATTGAACTCACAAAATATATAATAAGACTGTTTTACGTACGATTGATGAGTGTACACTCACGGTCAACATGCGCGAAGGCGCAGAAGACGCCGCGCGGACAGTAACCAGCCTGCTGCACGTCGTTACACTTGGTGGATTTGTAGATCTCAGGATGGAACTGCTGTTCCGTGCGAGTATGACAGTACGTACACGCGTCTCCCTGTTCGCAGTTGCCCGGCTCGCCCCATTCCTCGCCGTGTTTCACATTCGGGCATGGCGTTGAGCTGCAATCATCGTTAACATTTATGGGATATGTTACAGGATAATGGGATTATTTACAGGAAATCTTGTGTAAAAAAAAGTAAACTTTTTGAAAATTTCTGAAATTTTTTTTCCAGATATTACTCAAAATTCCAGGCAAGATTAAACAAATTTTTAATGCAACTTTGAAATAAATTGGAATGCGAGTAACGTAAATCATATATTATAAATTAGTAGAGATTCCAGACTATTGACGAATTCGATTGGACACAAGTAATGTGCAGCGATAAATGTTAAAGTTGTCGTACACAAATTAAAGATGTAGTCAATATAAGTATAAAAACTGATTAAGCTTCGGAGTAGTCGCCGCGGCCATATTGGATAATGACGTTATAAGTAAGAAATGACGCGTTAAAATTTCTTGCATATATCATTTGTAAACAAAGAAAATTTAAAACAAAGTAATAAGATCACTTTAAAACATCATTGAAAAATCATAGTCAAAGCTTAAACTATGACATTCTCAATATATTTTATTGTTTTGTGAGTACTATAAAATATATACTCTACAATACGAAATATATATTTGCATTCAGTAGTGCATTCGATCGAATTCGTTATATGTATTTATATATTGTATCATTTTACACAATTGGAGCCATGAAACTTTATAATAGGATAGAGAAGACTCATTATAATATACGCTGAGAGAAAATGTACTAAATTTTAGTAAATAATTCGAATAGTACCAGTTAAATATTTATTAAAAGTAAACATATATTTATTTTCTGTAAATAAATGTTATATTAGTACTATTCAAATAATTACTTATTAAAATTTACATTTTTCTCTCAGTGAGTATCAGTGAGCTACTCTTTTCTGCAGAATATTATTTTCTACTGCTTCACCCTAATTTTTTAAATAAAAACTCGCGAGACACGAGAATGTATGCGAGTGTGTATACCAATATACCAATATACCATGCTCGTTATTGTTACCGATTGTCGACATTTATCATCATGAAAAAATGATTAAAGAAAATAATAAGCGTGTTCAAGCTGACAAAGCAGCTAGCCTGCTCGCCGAACAATGTTTTGAACATGATTGGTTCTTACTTATCAGAAGATTCAATCGATTTAATCACTCGGCTGCAAGTAAGCACTTTCGTCCAACTTGAACATAGCCAATGTTTTCAGAAAGATAGAATTTAAATTTAAAAGTAAATTTAAAATTCTAAAAACTTGAGTAACAATAAAGTTCTATGAAAATTCTACATTTTATATCGAAGGATAAAAAAAATTTTCTAAAAATTCCAGGTAAACATCATAATTTAGGCGTTATTCGACTTGGCGTCGTCCGTGTCAACTGGTTTCGATATCGATACTTACCGATACTTATATTTCCGTGGGCTGCGTCGTTTGTCCTTGCTGTTGTGATACTGCGGACAGGCGTAGCCTTGCCGGCATAGCCGCGGTGGTCTCTTGCACGGCTCGGTCTTGTAGTTGCTTAGCACGTAGTTCGTGTCCTGCCACTTTGGATCCTCGTTCATCAAGTTACGCTCTTTGTCGAGTATGTTAGGCCCATTCGATGAGGAGTTTGGGTCTGAGTCCGGATTCTCCAGCGCCTGAATCTCCTTGATGTCATACACGGGCGGGCGCAGGTCATGATTTCCGTGCGCAAAAGCGCAATGCGGGCCATTCTTCACGCAAAATCCACGCGTGTCGGTATCGTGGACGCACATGCATGTCTTGTAGTAGCGTAGATGATAACGTCTCTCTGTGTCGCCCGCGGTACGATGCAGAAACGGACATCTGTTTAGCAAGACAACATTTTTACGTCTTCGATTAAGGGGATCCTAAAGTCGTCTGTATTACCGACTAAACCATATAATTTTTAACCGTATAACAATTACTTTTTTTCTCTCTTACTCTGATTTGAAAATCCTTTTCCAGGATTAAAGCATACGCATTAATAAGTGTCTGTGAGGTGGAATCTATGCTGAGAACGACTAAAAATTTCGAAATTGAAATCTTCTTTACTTTTTACAATTAGTTCAATATGGCACTCCAGAGCCGTCTCAACATTTGCTTCATAAAAAGCTGTGCAATCTATACTTTCGAAATAGTAGTCTACAGACTATTAGTTTGCATGAAGAAACAGCATGGAGTTCTTATAATTGGACTTGAACGTCTAATTAAAACATAATTGTTATACGAAAATTTATGTGATGTGTGGCGTGAGTGAGATATTAATGTAGTGATGTCAATATCATGTAAATCGTCTGTGTGTAAGTATCTATATATCTAATCATCTTTAGGATCCTCTTAAACTTTAAAAAAACATTACACTTTTTTTTGCGCTCTTCTCTTTTTTTCTTCCAATCATTAATAGTCACACTCACAATCCTCAGTGATATTAAATTTAATGTGTGCTCTAGACTTTCGGTATATTCCATTTTTTTTTCTCTTATTCTCATCGCGGACTTACAAATATCATTTCAAAATGTAACTATACATGTATATGTCAAAAGAAAATAACACAAACAATTTCCTAAAGTTAAAAAAATTATTTTTAAAAAATCAGAAAATATAGTTAAAAATAATTAAAAAGTACAACATATCCGAATAAGGTTTAGATACATGTGATCCTTTGTTATGTCATCGTACCAAGTACAAGAAGGAAAATCGATAAGAGTAGGCTTCCTTTGTTCGTCAACTCGTAACGTTGGGAATTTTGGGGAAGAAATTCACACAATTTGAGAATTGCTCAATGGACAATTGCTCAATGAAAAATCAATGAAAAATCATCTTACGTGGAATACCGAGCAATAAAAGTTCACAGTTATAAAAATAATTCTCGGCCAATTTAAAGGATATCGATGAACCATCATTTAAATCTCATGCGACGATATTTCCGTAAAATATGCGTAAAATCGAAGATATAGAAAAACGTAATACGATTTTTCCGTAATATTCTTGCAAAATTGTTACTACACTGAAAAAAAATTTGTTCAATTAACTAAACACATTTAGTTGTTTGCAGATTTGGTTAATTCAACAAATTTTATTTAATCGAATTCAACTGCAGTCTGCTTAACAAATTGTTCAATGTTAACTAACTTGTGTATGACGCTTACACAAAGAAACGTAAGAGACTAGAGAAATTAATTGTTGTGTAAGTATACATATGTGAAATTTATTCGATTTCAACAAATGAAAATCGAGCTATTTCGTTCCTTGTAATTTAAAAAATCGATCGTGACTTGTAATTGGCAATGTTGATTGTGAATGTCCACCTGTTTATGCAGTTTGAATGCGTATTTCGGAGCGCGCGCGCATGTAAGCATTTACTATCATGGAAACAAAGTTGCAAAACAAAGCGTGGATACAAAGCGTTAAACATGTATGTTAATTTAAAAGTTAAATAAAGTGCGGAATTAACTACGCAATGTTACAGTGTCATCATTGTTTCCGGGCAAAAGGCACGCCGGTATGTATAATCGATAGTGCAAACTACCGATAGACGTGTTCTCCATTTTGAAATCGAAGAAATCCCAAAGGAATTCTGATGACAAAGAAAGAAGTTATTCTAAGAATTCGCGCCATGACCGAGAACACCAGATTGCATTCTCGCCGAGAAAGATTTATTGTCATGGGATTATCGAGTATTATTATTATTATTATTATTATTATTATTATTATTATTATTATCAGGAAGGAATTTGTGTGTCGGAAACATTGTTTTGGCCAAAAATGTTCACGTCTTTTACCGAGGCAGAACCGCGCATTATCTGTATGTAAGTTACGTTATGTGTCAACGACCAATAAAAACGAGGAGATGACGAAGCACGTGTCTTTGTTTCTTCTTTTCTTCCTCTTCTTTTTTTCTTTTTATTTTGTGTTTTGTGCACTTCTTTACACCTGAGTTTTCTATTGATACTCACAGACTTTTGCTTGTTGTATTGATTATAATTGTAATGTTTACTATGAGAGGATCTCATCTCAAATCGTTCAATAAACAGCTATTCTTGTTCTTGTATTGTTGCTGTATTTATTCGTTTATGTGCTTTTATGTTTATGTCCTACATTTGCATAAATATTTTTAACGCTTGAGAGCGGATGCTACTCCAGAATCTCTAAATAAGAGTCCTAAACATTGAGACTAGTTTTGTAATGAAATGGTGTTTGTAAGTCTGAGAGAGGTACTAGTAAGTATTGATATATTACTAAAGTAAATTTTAATGTATTGTTATTATAAAATTTTAGAAAACATGAAAGAGAATAAAAAAAATCTACATTTAAAATTGTTTCGTGATTTATTGTATCTCTTCTGTTTAATTTAACTTGACTTTTGCAGTGATTCTAATTGATTCCGCCATGTTACTACGAAGCTTGATTAAGCGCGAATTCGGTGAATGATCAGATTCTTATCTAGGGACTTCATGTTACTCTAGAATGCGTGATAAATGAAATTATTGATCTATCCGTTTTCTCTCTAGTCTCCGATTTATAAACAAACTGCTCGCGCCGTAGATTGTAAGAGAATAAGTCTGTTACTTGAATCTCACAAAATTTTTGCATTCGAAATGAGGTGAATATACATGAGGCCCAGATCACGCATACATTCTTTTTAAAATAAAAGGAAGTAATTTTTCTGAAAAATCCTAAAAGTTTTGATAAAGTACACTCTTATCGAATGGTGATATTTTCAATTTCCAATCCCTCGACCGGAAACGGAACTATTCTATAAAATCTTCTAAATGTAACATGTAGGTATTTTTTATATAGGTATATTACAGATTCGAATTACATGCAAATAGATAAGAAACACTTTTCATATCGAATTCAATTGGACGCATTCAATATGCACTGCACACATTAAAGCCATCGTACGCTGAAAAAAATTGTTTGAGTAAATTTTAATTTAATCGACTTTATTTCTTTCATTGGAAAATGTATACATATTTAAGTAAAATATAATACACATCAGTAAAATCTATTTAAAATAGGAAATGTAAAATATATTGTGATCTTTCCATTTGAAAATATAAAATACAAAATGCTGTTTAGACATCCATTTGAAATAGAAAATTGCCATTTTTTTGAAGAGTTTTTTTTTAAATAAAAACAATTTTTTAAATATTCATATTCTTATATTATCTATTTTTAAATTTTATCTCGTATTCGAATTCTTATTTTTAATATTTTTTATCATGATAAATTTTTACAAAAAATTTACATAGTTTTTGAAAAAGGCTGACACCACAATGCAGACGTAATTGACACAGACATGGGCTCTTATGATCCTAACAGCTACCACGCGATGAGTGATGTCAAATGAGCGTATAAATTGTTCAGAAAAGTTGTATGCTTATTAGATATCGCGCGTCATGTGCGACGTTAATCGTGCTAATCTGCTAGAATTATTAGTGCCAACTTATAAACGTATTTCAAATAGAAAATAGGCAATAAAAATCATTTAAATAGAAATGTAAAAGTTTTCGAAAAAATTTTAAATACAAAATATAAAATAAGGCATTTTCCATTTTGTATTTTCATTTAAAATGCATCTTTTTCAAATAATGTCCATGCACAAATTGACGTAAAGATATGTATTTGATAATATAAAAACCGATTAAAACTGTGAAATCCTCAAAACATTTTATAATGTTGTTAAGTGAAATATGATTTTATAATTCGAAATATTCTCATTACACTTTTATATTCACTTAAATTAAATCAGTGTACAATGGCTTTAAGTAATGCACAGAAAAAGACTTTACCATAATATTTTCATATATGTGTAAACAAAAATATTACAATCTTGCTTCAAAAATTTTAGTTTTGATATAATTGTATTGTAAGATTTTTTTATTGAGAACAAGTCTTAAAGGGGAGGAGGGGAGGGGGAGAGAGAAAGAAGTAGAAAATTGAAAAAATTGAAATTTTTTTTTCAATCAATAGTATGTAACAAATCAATAATATGTAACATATAGAACAAAATGTCGAAGTTGCAGAAGTGAATTCGAAAATTAAGGCAACTACAGTTAGTGCTTTTAATGACGGCGGCCTTTTTTCTGTGCCGAGCGGTACCCGCAGGTATAAACACGCGTCGATAGCACGAAAGAGGCCAGAACTGCTCGACAAGAGCAACAGGCGACTTTATTACTACATTTGAGGAAGAAGGATTGATGTATGGACTTGGCATTGCAGATTAAAACAGCTGTAAGTTTCAAAAAATGTTATTTTTCTGTATCGAAAACTTTAAACGCGTTTTTCTCGAAACGGCAATTTTCGAGCGACATGGAATGTAACTCAAACAATTTTTAAACAACGAATTTCTTCTCATGTACACATATTCTTTAACAGCAAACCTGTTTTTACATAAATATTTTTGAAATAAACAATTACTTTTTTTAGTACCATTTGTCTTAAAATGCACCTTTTTTTTGTCACTATTTTTTCATTTTTACCCTTTTTTAATTTCAAAAGGTTCATGCTAAGCGTATATTCATTAACTAATACATTTTGAATTTTTGATTTCAGATAAAAATAGCAGTTCCTATACTCCATGGCACAGAGCATCTTTTTTTTTTCTAATGGAATTGGACATACATTTTTATAATATTAATATTTAAATATATATTTTATAAAAATAAAAATTTTTATTTTAAATTTTCAATTAAATACTAAAGTATACTAAAAGTTTCAAAAAGATTTATTCAATACATTTTTCACAATAATTTCCCGAAAATTGATGAATTTTTAGCTATTTACTTGATCTTGCCCCTTTAAATTGAATACAAAGTAATACTTGCATAAATACAAATTCAATGAAATCAAGACTAAAATTTTGAAAGCAAGATTATAATATATTTGTTTAAATGTGAGCGTATTATGGTTGATTTAAGAATAGTCTTTTTTTTGTGTGCCTCCTACTGAATTCGCTGTAAAATTTTCTTCTGAAAATGCCTATATTGATCTCGAAATGATATTGAAGATAAATAATAAAGTTTATTTCTTCATAATTTATTTTGAAAATAAATGAGTGCATATACGCTGGGTAGTCTGAAACATCCTGTCTATTCGTTGAAGAGAAAGAGAGCGAAAGTACGAGAACAAAAAGTAACACGACTTAAAGGGATATTAAATGAGTTGTCTATTTTAACGATTATTTTTCAAATAAGTATTTTTTAAATTTTATTTATATATATGTATTATATATGCACAGATTAAAAATATCCTTTTCCACAATTGAAGTATAAATGATTATGTAGTCCAAAGTGACTTTATGCAAAAGAATGGAAAAAAGTTGAAAATTACAGTCTGGTTATCCGGCTTCTCGCGTCGATTCGTAACAACATTTGTTTTATATTTTGTACGTACAAAACAATCTTGATTTGGACTATATAAAGGAATTAAACAAACAATGTTGAGTTCTTAAAATTGGGCTTAGATACTTAAAGGATTAATTAGGAAATTTGTGTGTATGTGTAAATTTATATGATGTATGTCAATGATACGTAAATCATATATGTATAAATCCTGCTGCTTTACCTTAAGCCCCTAAGTCCTAAGCCCTAAGCCCATCTCACACACATTACACATTGGAGATTGAGAACTGCGAATTGAAGATTAGAATTCAGTTAATCGAACAGCGAAACGGACTGAAGTTAAGATCTCAACCAATCTCCAATATTTAATGTAACACAGGCTTTGTAGAATTTTAAATTCTGCGCAAATTCATTGCCAGGATGGGGGATTTTCCCTTAAATTTAGATGTTTTTTTTTTGGGAAATTTTTTAGAAGTACAGAAAGAGAGTTAAGAAGAATTTTTTGGAAAGAAAATACAAAGAAATATTGAAATTATGACTAAAATGTCAAGAAAACCGCAATATACGAGAATAACTTTTAACAAATCCAATACGCAACATTGAATCGTATGCTATAACACGTAAACATTTGACATACGTGTAATGTTTTAAAATAATTTCATCCTTTTTAATCAAATGTTAGACAAAGATAAACAACGCTCGCCAGCTTGTGAACGTCAAATAGAACGCACTTCTAGCCGAATCGTAAGCAGAAATTATATTGCAAAATATACAAGGCCTGTTCTTTTTAGCTGAATTTCTTGCACCGCTCATCTTTCTTCCTTTTCTCTTTGTACTGAAGAAGAAAAGAAAAAAATGACAAGTTGACAGGTAAAAAGAACAGATTTAAACTTTCATTCATGTAGGGGAGACCGGGGCTGGTTGTACGGGGTTGATTGTCAAAATACTTGTAACTTAAACAGGATGTGACAGAAAAATCTCTTCTTTTGACTGTAGATTGTTGATATAATATTAATTTGTCGTGTAAAATGATTTGCACCACAAGCATTGTACATATTATTTATAATGATTTAAAAAAATGAAGTTGGCGAGTAAATTTTTCTTATCACCTATTTGTATTGTTGTCTGACAAGTCTTTGGCACTATTAATCGCGATATCCCTGTAGAAAATAACATGTCTTGGAAGATCTGTGCTACAATTAATCATTATCCATTTACTTGAAGTTTGTGAATACAATCTCTTTCATTAAAAATGAGGTATGTGGAATGAGATTGTCAGAAATGAGATAAAGTTAAAACAATTAATTTTAATATCTTCAGAGAATACATTTTTAGAGAATATACTTACAAATATATTATATTTCACATAGATATGTTTTTTTCATTTTTCATATAGAAACTACGGTACAAAAACAAATTACGCATCATTTTAATTGAATTAATATCATAATTACTCTTTATTATTTCTCAAAATATAGAATTGATAATTAAAATAAAAATTGTATTTTTGATATTACTGGTTACTGCCAATCCTTGAACGTGACAATCAATCCAGAACACGGGGTTAATTTCGCAGCTTCATTCAATATTAAATACCTAACTTATTTTATGACGAATTCACGAATAATATTTTTTTAAATACCTAAAGGATAGGCACATGTAATAACGTGCATAATATTTCAAAATCAGGCATCGACCTTTTTTTAAAAATCAAAAACTGTAACAATCGGTTCCCCCTATATACGTAGTCCGCGCGACTGCTGCGACTGAAAGAACGTAGTACACAATTCTGTGGTACGATATGCGCTGTATCTTTTTCCACATTTCGCTCCTGATCCCCGCTGAAGACCCGAACAATTGTTTCTCTTCGAAGGGGATGAAAGAGTCGTCGGAACGTAAACACGTACGCCGTGACAGCAACGCTACGTATACATGTCGTCGCATTACGTTATATTATATATGTGTATATATATGTGTATATATATATGTGTATATGTGTGTGTATATATATGTGTGTGTGTGTGTGTATATAGACGCACCACGTACGTATCGCGCGCAATACTTTGCGATGCGAAAGAAATACTGGCGTTTAACGATACCACCACACAACAGTGACCTTTCATGAAAGTAGAATCGTCGCGTCGTGAATGCACTCTACTGCCATTACGTGTTCTTATCCAAGAATCCACGTACGACGCACGTCGTATCCATTCTTACGCACAGCTAAGCCGAGCAGCACAAACCGAGAATGTGTACTACGTCGCGCGTCGCGATTCGCGATGCGCAATAGAAGAGACAGAGGCAAAGAAAGAAACTTACTCATCTCCGTCGGGACAGATGCCAGTCGTCTCGTCATACTTGGTGCAATAATTATCGGCGCTGTAGTTGAAGGTGCGGTCCCTCTTTCTCACCGGCCTGCGTCTCCGCTGGTTCATAAAGTGCCAGTTGAAGCACGTGAACGGTCGGTGCTGCGTACATTTGCGCTGTATGAAGAGGGGACACTGGTCGACGCGGAACTCCTTCAAGTATCTGGAATGCGAATCCACCGTGCTAGACATTATTTTTCACCCGTACTTGGAGGTTGCCACGCTCCTCTGCCACCACGCTGCCTTCGCCGCCGCCGCCGCCGCCACCGCCGCCGCCACCACCGCCGCGTCTCTATCTCTCTCTCTTTCTTTCTCTCATCGCTCATACATGTATTTTTGCGAATCGTAGGACGCGCGCGTCGCGTAGTCGCGTAGTCGTGTATAGGCCGCGTTCGTTGCTCGCGGCTCTCTCTCTCTCTCTCTCGCTAGCTAGCTAGCTAGCTCGCTCGCTCGCTCGCTCGCTCGCTCACTCACTCACTCTCTCACTCTCACGTTCGCACAGCCCTCTCTCTCACTCTCTTTCTCTATCCCACTCTGTTCCCTCTCTAACCGCACCGTTACCTTCTACTTTTAATCCCTCCCTCCCACCCACCCTCTCTCACAATATGTTTGATTAATTTTCTTCGCACTGCACTTTCGGGATGATCCGCGCACTTCCCGGCATATGAAACGGCCAACTCGTCAGCTCCCTCGCTTACCGCCCTTCTCTCACTCTTCCCCTCGCTATTACTTCTTTCTCACAGGCAGAGTATCGGCGGGCGCGACATGCAGCATCGCGTTCCATCGCTGATCGCGCCGAGTTATCGCACTTGGTCTCACAAAGGTTGCCCGGCGGGGCGGTCCGGCCGGCCGCTACTTACGTGTAATGATTCGCCTTTTCCGCCTGAGCTGTCAACAAAGGTTTCGAGTCGGACTTCATCTTGGATACAACAACGCGAGCCACCGACCAACCGCGCTCGCGCACGAACACACGCACCAACAACACGTACGGCGTACGCCACCGACCAACACGGCGCACCGTCTCGATCACCGTCACCGTCACCGTCGCCGTCGCCGCCACCGTCGTCGTCCTCGTTCTCGTTCTCGTCCTCGTCCTCGTCCTCGTCACCGCCACAATCACCGTTACCGTTCACCGTCGCCACTGCTGCTGCCGCTGTTGCCGCCGCTACCACCACCGTCGTCCTCGTCGTCCTCCTCGTCGTCGTCCTCGCCGTTCGCGGCTCGCTCTTGTCCACCTCGTTCCGTCCTCCCTCCCTCCCTCCCTCCTCCCCTCGCGCCACCCGGCCCAACGCGCGCGAATCCTATTGGACGAGGAATGCGGGCCGCGCAACGAGCACGACGCAATACACGTTGTACGCGGCCTCCGCGAACCAATCGGCGCTTCTCTCTCCCCGGTCACGTGACGCGGCGGCTTTCAAGGTCATTGATGTTTTGATTCGTGCGTAAACAAGCGTCCACGTCGAGTGATCGTCCGCGACGACACGCGGCTTCTAAATTCTTATTTCCTCGCAATAGAGAATCTTCGATTCCTCGCGTTTACACGCCGTTCAACGTTCTTGGAAATTCGCCTTCCGTTCTCGTCGAGAGGAAGATTCCGAAAAATGTCCTGTTTCGGAGAAAAGAGTCAAGTTTTTCATAGCGTTGGTGACCGACTTCCTTCGTTGCGCTACGTCGCTTGACATTTATTAGGGAGTTTTTGTAATACCGTTTATCCAGATATGGTGGATGCTAAGATCAGGTTAGATTATTTTCTTCTTAACAACTATTGTTTCTCTTGACGGTTGACTTATCGAAAGCGAGAATTAAGAAATACGAGGCAAGAAGAATGCTGTGACGTTCATTTCATTTTCGTGGTACACTCCCGTTTCGCGATTTGTCCATTTGTGTCAGTTGAACGAGACGATTCGCTCATTCAAAATATACCAACGACGTACGACAGTAGAATGTGGATATGCCGGGAAAGACCCGCTCTCGATGAGACTCGATAGCTCACAGTAGAGTTTCTCTAATAAGAGTCAAGAGCGGAAGGACGCCATTGCCAGGTAACCAAAAACAGCACAATTCCGCCATGATTGACAGTTCGACACAGTCCGATTTCGCATTCGTGCCTTCTACACCATAGTTCGATTTCTGTTCCTGCACTGGTTGCACTATTTCAAAAAGTGTACACTAAAATGTTTTCAGGAAGTCGATTGTGTTGTATCTCGAAACCCTAGTATTGGGTCATCTAAAAAGCATCCGCGGTTTTTTGTCACTAGATGTGTTGATGATCATATATCTAGTGACAAAGTACCGCGGATACTTTTTAGATGACCCAATATAAATGATAAAAGTGAGCTCTCACTTGGGGATTGATTCTGTATCTCGAGATGAGGTGAAAATTATAAAAGTGAGCGAATTTATTAAAATGCTGATTATTTCATTGGTCAACACCTAGTAAATTTGCTCGCTCTTGTAATTTTCGCCTTGTTTGAGGTACGCGATGTAAATACTTTGAAGCGTTTTTTAATTGATCAGTTTGTAAAAATCTTTCTTCTAATTGGTCCATCAAATGTTTCAAAGCATTTGTAGCGAGACTTCGACCATAGCCTTGAAGAATCGACCTTTTGATTGGATTTAATTTTCATCATAGTGGAAATGTGACATTTCTCACGTGACATTGCTCGACAAGAAAATTCTATGTCGAATTGTATCAAATGGTATCAAAGCGTGTCGAGATTGATCGAAATTAGTTGAAATTTGTCAAAATCGGTTCTACTTAGACCCGGTTGTTCCACCTCTTGGTAAATTTTGTCTGTTACGTAAATCTGGCAATCCGCATATGTAATTGGGTAATCTTACTACTTACTCAATAGATAAAATTTACCAAAAGATGAAACAACCGAGTCTTAAAGACATAGATTATTGTTTCCAACAATGGACATTATTTTTATGTTTGTATGGAAGAAAATGATAATGAAAATAATAAAATTCGCAAAAGACATTTGAATTAATAAGAAGACAATTACGGGATACTCAAGATACATTTGAAATCCCAGACAATACATTTAAGACAATTATATAGATTAGTATATAAATATATTAAGTATGTATATTAAGTATATATATAATATATAAATATATTAAATATATAAATATATTAAATATATATAAATATGTAAATTATTTAAATAATTAAGATGATGAAATGGCTAATAATTGGTCGAAGCAAATCTTCATATCTTATAATATTTTTGCGTAAATTTTAAAATTTCCAGTTTAAACAAAAATTAATTTATAAAATTTTTTATAAAAAAAGTTTATAAAATTTACTCAAAAATATTATTGGACAAGATCTGTTTAACCTTATAGGTAATTTTATTGTAAGTCTGTTCATGTTGCATGAAATTCTCAAATATTTTTGCACTTAAAATGAAATAAATATATTAGGTGTTGGAATTAATTCGTAGCGTTTTTAATGAAAGAATGTTATTTATTTCACATGAGCATTAAAAAATACATTAATGAAAGTACTTCCCATCACTTGTAAAACGCTACGAATTAATTCCAACACCTAATATATTGGGTCATCTAAAAAGTATCCGCGGTACTTTGTCACTAGATATATGATCATCAACACATCTAGTGACAAAAAACCGCGGATGCTTTTTAGATGACCCAATAGTTTTGAAAGGAGAGAAAGCGAAGATGCTAAGTACAAAAAGTGCAAGCAACGTGAACAAGTCTTATGTTAATTATTTGAATAATATATTGTTCATAAATATTCCTAAAATGTTGAAATAATTTATATTTTGTTATAAATTATACATATACACGTGTGTGTGCTTACGTGCGTCACAACAAATGTTATGTATCACTTTCGTTATGTATTGCTTGCATTTCGCATTCAATCTATGATTTTCACTCTAAGCATAGAGATATCGTATTTTCACTATGCTCATCAAGCCAATCGCGCATTTTTTCACGTGAGGTGAAAGTGCTAGAAGTGAAAATATTCGACGATGATATGCAATCGATCTCTGTTCCCAAAATGGCGCCAGCGACGGTTTTTTATTTCAGTGCAACAGAACTCAGTATACGAATTTACTGTACTGGCTGCACTAGAGGTCTGTTTTCTGGTTAAACTAGTATACACTTTTGGAACTTGAAATGAGATAGGTATAGGTTTTGTAGCGGATACAATGCGTGAAGGTATTGGAGGAAACTCGGATTTGTAAAATAACAATGTTTATTTAATAATATAATATTTATCGCAATTGTGTACGTCGAGTCCGACTTGGCTCGTGTGTCGTCAAGCGCGAAGAAGGGTAGCCATCTAGATGGGTAATTCGGCATGGTGTTTTGTGTGAGCGCGCCATCTGATCGCAGAGTATGTGAGTCTAAGCGAGTATAAAAGTATGGTTGAAGTATGACTGAAGGATTGTGTGTGTGTGCGTGAGTGCGTGCGTGTGCGTGTGTATGTGTGTGTGTAAGTGTAACGTGTCTCCACAGTTTGATATTTGTGAAAGTGAGAAAAAGAGTGTTAGTGCAGTTTAATACAAGAACAGAAAACAGATCACAGGGAATCGATTCTCTAACTTTTATTATGGTGAAAATGTGAGCCATCTCACATCACGTGATTCCCTAACTTTCATCATCGTGCAATTGCGAGCAATCTCAGGGAAATTCGTTCCGCAAGAAATTTCTTGTGAGATTTGAGAAAGAAAGGCTGAGAAATAAAGCGAGAGGCATCACAGCCGATTGAATCGACTGAATTGACTAATCTTTTAAGGTTAAATATATAATTTTGCACAGTCTAAAGACAAAAATAAAATCAAATGGCAATATACATGGTAGCAATTTTGTTACTGGATGAAAACGATAAAGAGGTTTAAACCACATATAAGAATTACACGAAGAATGCTTAGAGATATTCATTTTCAACAGAATTGACTTTGTAAATAATGGTAGGAAATCGTTTAGATCCAGTTCCATAACTCACGGTTTACTTTTAACCACTTTTAATCGAAGTTCGATTTATTCGTCATCTGTTTTCAATTCCAGAATTGAAAAAAAATTAGGAATAAATTGAACTTTATGGCCGTGGTCCGATTTATGCTGACAACGCTCATGAGCATCATTTGTCTTCGTTTAACATTTGACAAACAACAAGGATGAAATTATTTTTAAACGTTGTGAGTGTGAATTAGACCACAGGTGTGATCTACAATTATGTTTCACTTTACATTTTCACGTTTTTCCCCACACCGGCAAATCTAATGATTTCACTTTGTATTTTCATTTCGTCGTTACAGAATCACGCGGACACTCACATGAGATGAAAGTGCGAAAAGTGAGTAATCTCATTCAAATTACAGGGGGTCGATTCGTATCTTCAAACAAAGTGAAAATTACAAAAGCGAGCAAATTTACTAAGTGTTGACTATTAATGAAATAATCAGTGTTCTAGTAAATTCGCTCACTTTTATAATTTTCACCGGTTACACGACAATTTTCATTAAAAAAGAGGGGATAATGTTAGTAGCAACAAAAACCCTTGAGGCACCATAGTTTTATTTTCTACTGATTGGTAACATTTATAAGTAATAATCCATTATTTTGCGCCGATCGTGGCCAATCGAGTGTAAAAGTAGTGTAATACAGTGTGATAATTCATGAACTGTTCGTGAACGGCTGTCATCGCGGAAGTTTTGTGTTTTGACATTTATATCAAGACATTTATGTATATCAAGAGGTTAATAACGTCTTCGAGATTACTCAGATAAGTTTCATTAAATATTTTCATTACAAAACCTTTCTTACTTATTTCATAAAAAATTGATACTTTGTGAAATAAATTTCTTGTTAATTCTATGAATGAATTATCAAAAAACAACTTATCTGAAAAAACAAGATTAATTAATAAATATTTTAATATTTGTTTATGTTAATAAATATTTTAATAGTTGTCGTTTCATAAATGGCAGTTTTAATAAATATTGTAATAGTTGTTTCGTAAAAATTGAGAGGTGCAGTCTAACATAACATAAAATCGATAAAAAATGATAAATATGTTGTAAATGGAAGATACATAAGCTATGAGAAGAAAACAACAAAACTCACGAAAAAACTGTAATTCCTTGATTTAACTTCCATAAATTTTACATTTTATTTCTCATGACTTTTATGTTTTATTTTACATATATATATTTATAATTGTTTTCTTTTGATCTTGTTATATATACTGCATCTCTCATGTCTTTATTTTTGTGAAAAGTTTGCAAGATACCTGTTAAAGATTCTTCGTATATAAGTTTGTTACAATTAATGCAACACATATAAAGGACTGGACATGTATTTGAAATACTTTTATTTGAAAAATGGTATTTTCGTAATATAGTTATTGAATACATGAAAGTATTTTGTATTTTTAATATTTCAAAGAGCACATAAAAATATTTTGTATTTTGTGTTTCAAATACTAAGATTGACAATCAAGCTTATTAGCTTATTATCAAGCTGAACAATAAAATATAAAAAAAATTTCTATCTTTCCATTTTGAATGCTTTTATATGCTTCGCTGAAATCTAAAATACAATTATATTACAAATATTATGACAAATTGATTGCCATTGCTAATGGCATCCTTACTGCTGTTAATGATTATCCACTGATTCAGATTATGCTTCCTTCCACATCTCTTTTCCTTTTCCTTTCTTCTTTTTCCTCTCTTTCCTTTTAATTTTCCTTCCTTTTCAATGCACAATTTGACACCATTGATAATGTTAGGCCAAAAATCAATAACTGAAAATAAAATATATAACACAAAGTATTGATTTTTTATGAAATAGTAAAAAAAAAGGTTTTGTAAAATACTTAATGAAACTTATCTGAGTAATCTCAAAGGCGTTATTAACCTTTTGATACACATAACTGTCAAAACACGAAACCTCCGCGATGACAGCCGTTTACGAACAATTCATGAATTATCACACTGTATTACACTACTTTTACACTCGATCGGCCACGATCGGCACAAACTAATGGATTATTATTTATAAATGTTACCAATCCGTAGAAAATAAATATGGTGCCTCAAGGGTTTTTATTACCAACATTAACCTCTCTTTTTTTATGAAAATTGTCGTGTAACCTTTTCTCATTTCAAGATACAAGAAGTTTGTTTGCGTCGCACGCTCCAACATGCCCAATACGCTCCAATACGTTCGCGTCACCGGAACCAATATGGCGACTAGATGTTCGCGTCGCGTTAGAGCATACTCTATGAGTATAACTAGTGATTTAATAAATTTTTGATGCTTATTCGTATCTTCGAAACGATCTTAATAATGTTGAATGACATATTAAAATCTATAAATAATTAATCCTTAAAATAAATAAATAAATAAAATAAAATAAATAAAATTAGAAAAATTAAAAAAATAAAGTAAAATAATATTAATACAACAAAATATAATGTAATATAATATTAAAATATAATATATTTATTAATATTATATAATATTACTTTTATATTTATTAAAAATGCATTTATTTTGTATAAAAATGCTTTTCAAATAATCGAAGTAACACAAAATATCCGAAACAAGACACATGTCTGATCCGTTCAAGTAGTCTCACGGATTAGGTTAAGTGATAGGCTTACTTGTCCTAAATCCGTTCATGTCACTGAATATTGGAGCACATGAATGCTGTGGCGTTGCGAGCGTTAATTGTGGCGCTGCGAGCGCTAGTTGCGGCGGTGCGAGCGTTCGTCGCGGCGCTGGAATTGGTTCTTCTTTCCGGTTGTTCCTTCTTTCGCTCTCTCTGGCGTTCTGCGTGCGAACCTCGTGTAAGCCTCTGCGATAGTTAATAAGTTAAGACTCGGTAAGGTTCAGAATCATTTTGTATTCACTGCGAGATCGACATCGATTACTGCTCATGTCTTTCGGTAATTGTTAGCATCGTCGGATAAATACATAAGGTATATTTTCTTAATTTCTTTCTTTCTAGGTTTACACTTTTGGAACTAAAATAGTGATGAAACAGTAATAAAATAATACTTTCATTTAACAATACTTTAATTTTACAATAAAATGTCTTGCCATTGTCAAACTGTTATATACTGGTAATTTTAAACACTCTTTTTGACAATATATTAGGTGTTGGAATTAATTCGTAGCGTTTTTAATGAAAGAATGTTATTTATTTCACATGAGCATTAAAAAATACATTAATGAAAGTACTTCCCATCACTTGTAAAACGCTACGAATTAATTCCAACACCTAATATTTTAATCATTTTCGATATGTTTTAGTCATGTTCTTTGCGAAGAAGTGTTAAAATTATATTATATATATATGAATATATATAATTATAACAAATAAATTGTTTATATGATAATAAACAATTTTAAGTGGCTAACAAAAATAATCATATATAAAGGGCATACACCACTACGCAAAATCTTGGAAGCGAAATAACAGTTTATTCAAATCAAGAAAAAAAAATATATATAAATGTTTCGGTCTTGATTAGACCATCTTCAGTATAAATTCATAAACAAAACGTGACATTAAATACAATACATTGAATGCATGTTACATGAAACTTTATCCAATTTTTTTACAGATTTGTTAATTATTACTACTTAAAACGCTCGTTTAGATTTTGACGAACCTGAAAATTTGTTCTATCTTAATCGATGTGGTGCTATGTGTCGTTTCTTATTGAAATTAGTTTAACTCGTGGAACGAAGCATAATTTCCAGATTCTGTTTCGCAAACAATTTTTCAATTAAAATTAACGATTACAAAATGAAAAAGTGTTAAATTTCTACTATACTTGCTTCCAAACCACAATTTAAGATACTATTTTTTATAATAATAGGATACTCGAATTCATAAATTCACAAATTTCGATTACTGTATGTGACTCCTATCATGAGCTTCTTGCCTTTATACTTAAACGTCAATAGAGGGAGGGTAACTATTGTGGAGAGCCGACGACGTGATATTGAGTGTAAGAAAATATATTGTGTATACTCTTTACATATATGATTATTTTTAAAATTATATGATTGATAAAGTTAGAATGTCACTTTCAACGCTTTCCTACTACATAATATCTGTACATAATACCTTTTATATATTTTTAATTCGAAACCTTTATAATAATATAAGGGCTTATCTATTTATAATTTTGATTCATCTAAAATAATTTCATCACTTTATTAATCAAAGCTTTCACTATAAAGAAGCATTTATATTAGCCGTAACCGCATTTATATGCCATATGCAATCTGTAAAAATTGATCAATTACCTTCGAGTATTCCCTTCTTACCGCCGAATGAGAGGGGAATACTTCACTGTGATTAATCAATTTGCTTCATGAAGCATACCACCACATTTTTCTGCCAGATTCTTTTATTTTCGTGAAAACGTGTCGAATGAATATATTTTTATCAAATTTCGTTTTATCAAGTTTCGCCTGTATTTCAAATAATTATCACAATAAATAAATAAATACAAATTTCTTATCAATAAAAAATTTGTTGCATGCGATTTTACTTCATTTAACTCTGATTATTTTTATTTTTATTTTCTGTTATATTTATACAAACGTTTCTTTATTAACTTTTCTTTATATAGCTTTTGGCCCGACCGGGTTTACACCAATTTGGGTTAGAAAATGCTTCGCTATTGATTACACGCTCTACTAATAGGAGAGCACGAAACATCATTACTTCAACCCAGGTTAATGCAAACTCGACAGGGTCGAAAATGTTATATGATTGCTCAATATATTATACCAATTTAATTATTGTACTATTAAATTATTATTATTATTTATTATTATTATTTAATTATTATATTATTCGTTATTATTTGTGATAATTTCATGAAATTTTCAGATAGCTGTTGTACATACTTGTGGCATATGTAAAATGATCATAGAAAAGAGCATTTTGACTCATGGATGTATGGAAGCATAATAATCGATTATTCGTTGATAATTTTTTAATAATAATTTTTTTGAAATTCATTTTCCATCAAAGCCAATCTCCATAGTGAACTACAATCTAATGCGCAACGAATTAAAAATATCCAAAATATCACCAACACTCTCAGACGGAACAGTTAAGATAATATCATCAACGTGTCAATAATAAAATATCAGTCGACAAGGCAGCATTCCGATAGCCATTTTTTCAAAGTCCTGCATAACCATATTTGCAACAACGAGTGACAAGGGTGAACCCATAAGGGTCCCAAATTTGCTTGTATATTTTTTTATTAAAGATAAAAACCGTAGAATTTAAAATCATCCGAAAGACAATCAAAAATTCAAAGGAATTTTAGTTTTCTTGGATATAGCATCCCACCTTCCAATAATATTATCAGATGCCAAATCTATAGGTATATTAGTAAATAAAGATACCACATCCAAGGAAACCAACATAGAATCTGATTCCAGTTTAACATCTTTAAGTTTATTAATTAAGTCAAAGCTATTTTTTTATAAAACTAGTAGTTTCTGGTATAGAATCTTTAATGATGTTATGCAGAAACAATGATAGATTATATAATGGGCTATTTAAAGATGAAATAATGATTCTCAGAGAATAGTTTTGTTTATGAATCTTCGTTAAACCATATGCTCTAGAGATCCCATCAATCATACGCAACTTTCGATACGTCAAATCATCTATTAAATCTTTTCCTTTCCACCTACTAAACATGTTACGTAAATCGTAAGTTTTTTTGTAGGATTTTTAGTTATCATCTCATATGTATTATTGTCTGAAAGTATATAATTCTATTTTGAATATGTAATCTAGTTTATTTTGAGCAACAGTAACATTATCTTTATCTGCTTTAACATTTCAGGATGATTTTTAACAAATATTTTTGTTATCTTAAACCAATCAAATAATAATTTATCATTCAAATCAGTCCTAGGAAAATCATTCTGAAACTTCTCCAGAATTGAAACAGTATTATTTCTAACGAAATTTATTATATTATTCTGACGACCAATAATATTATTTTCAATATTCTTAATGAACTCAATTAATATTCTATCAATATTATGTTTAGTAATAGGAAGGCCAAAGCCTTCCCCTAACTGAAGCAGATACTGGAATGTCAATATTGCTCAAATTGAGGAACCATGTTATTTAAAAAATCTAGAGGAGCATCTCCAAAGTTCAGCCGAAATATGTATTTTTTTCATAACCTATAAAGACTTGTCATTAATGACATTATTAGATATAATTTTATTTAGCAATTCCTTATTAGAAGCATAAATATAAGAAATTGGATTAATATTTGCTCTTTTATTTTTCAAGTCTTTTTCCTTTAATCATAGAATTTTCTTAACTTTTCTCCTTGTATGAAAAAAGTTAAAACAATTAATATTGTCTAAAAATATTTAAAAAATTTACAAACTATGGAGACTGGCAAAACATTATGGATTTTAAATGAAAAATCAAAGATGCTCATTCTAATACAATGTAAGTGACGATATGAGTCCTTCAATTCCAATTGCAAAATTGCTTTTACATTATTTACTTGTATTCTCTGAAGTCTTCTGTAAGAATGTGTTACATCTAATGTTGTTGTTGAGATTTTCTCCGTTTTTGAGTCAATGTATTTAAACAATTTACTCGGGCATCGGAGATTAAGTTGTGCGGTTAAGGATGTGATTCACTGGGAAGATTCATATATGTATATGTACTTGTATGTAACCGATTAGAGATTTAGAGATTCCGTCGATAGATTCGATTCAATATTTTCGTTTATTGAAATAAGTAAATGCTATAAGTAAAACAATGAAAAAGAAAAATGAGGAGTCTGATGGAGCGCGAGGATAGTTCTCATCTTGATTGTATAACTGTAACTGTAGCTGTAACTGTAACTAAGTAACTAACTGACTGATTGTCTGAATAACCGACCGACTGATTGGCTGGGTAACTGATGAATTGACCGAAAAAAAAGAACTTTCTGTCTTTGACAGCTTCTTTTATATTCTGAAAATGAGTGTGAGAGTGTTCTTTCAGAACCAATCGACACTCCTCAAAATTTGGTAGAACCTATACTCGCGCTTTCCTTGAGATAAGACAGCAAGGCTCCGCGTAAGCCCTATTCCCCACTCTACAAGTTTATTCTTAATAAGTAAGTAGTTAAGTTTTAACAATTTGTAATAATAAAAATTCGATTTTCCTTAATATCCTTTATGCGAGGCGAATTCATATGTTTAACTACATTCATATGTTTAAAATTAATTTAACTTTATTAAAAAAAGAAAAAGGGAAAAAAAAGATATTCGTTCTCGCATTCAGGAAGATTTCTATTTACTGCTAATTACTTAATCGTTAAACGCTAATATAATATACATTATTATTAATGTACGCTTTTATATTTGTTATTTTATAGAAGCTTCTTTGAGAAAGATCGTGTGATATTCTTAGACATTCTTTAGAATAATCTGTAGATAATTTGTATGACGCATAAAAGTATATAATCTACCTGTTAGTTTGAATGTTTAAATAAAGAAACTGAATATACCCTCTTATAAAAGAGGAAAAGAATTTTCGGTTTTGAAATAAAGATAAAATAGGGAAATATTAATCTAGCGATAAGATAAAAAGTAAAGTGTAAAGTATATATCTATGAAGAATATCTATAAAGAATAAGAGGATTTATCGGAATGTAACACCTCCCTCTTTAAGTCATGCGTGATGCACTTAATGTGCGCCACGCATGATTATATATAAAATAATAGTAAATATACGTGTATATAGAGTATGCCAATTATAGAAAGAAATGCTTACAATTGTGGATATATTCTGGCGTTTACTTGTTCAATAGAGATCTCGGTACTTCCTTCTCGATTCGTGATGTTCTTGGACAGATTTGGATTTTCTTCTGATGTGCTTAAATTGTCTGCTGCTTCCTCTTGAGATGCTTCCCTCCTCTTGTGTTTTTGGGAGAGATGTATGATTAAATTTGTAACTGAGTCCCAAAGAGCCCCGACCAGATGTAATGATCAGCCATAGATTGTATGTATACCGTATCCATGTATTATAGTGTTTGTGCGGCCGAGTCGCCGGGCGCCCATGTGACATTCTGGCTCAGGAGCGTCTCTGTAATTTAAACGTGCGGAGGTCGTATCTTACATTATTAAAGAATATTTCTTCTTGCAAAATAATTTTTATTTCCTTAAAAAAATTAAATACTAAATTTTCTAAAACATTTTGTCATAATAATTCTTGTCTCTCAGAAACTATTCAATAATTGTTAGAAATTTACATCGAGAAATTTCTAGAATAACTAACACATTTTGTGTTAGTCCCAAAGGGCCCCGACCAGATGTAATGATCAGCCATAGATTGTATGTATACCGTATCCATGTATTATAGTGTCTATAATTAGTTTCACGGTTCTGATGCAGAAATAGATTCCGATTATTCCAGCACTTGCGTTGCCGAAGGAAATAAAATTTCCCCAGATCTTTTTCCATGTATTCTTTGTAATTTTCTGAATTGAATTCTCATCTAAAAGATGCGAAAGAGAGATTCCTTGGGAAATTATGAATTCGCCTTTAACTCCTCGTGCCACAGTATTTAGAATTCCGTTTTTTTCGGCTGGAAACATTATATGATCCCGCAGGTTTTCGAGATCCTTGTCACTATATATGCCGCTTACTGCTAGCGATCCAGGATTTGTATAATGCCATATAGGTTTTGTCATGGGTTTCATAATTGTCGGAGATAAAGAGCGTTCGGGAGTTGGTGTCATACGATACCATCATTTAAGAAGAACATTGGAGATATGACACGATTGCAGGAGATTTGCGTGCCTGTTTTAATTAATATGTGCGTTCGTGGGGATAAAAAGTATGTCTCTTACCTTTCTGAACTGGCAGTTCTGAAAGAGAGAGAATGCGATCGCATATGCATGCGTGTTTAGCGATCGTCTGATCGTAACGAGGGTCGCCCGTACGGTCTGCGTCGGACAGTAAGAAACGCCGCTCCTTCTCTACGCGTCCTGTCATTCGTTAATTATTTCTTATTATAATTTAAAAACTACTCTTTTGACAAAATTTTGACAAAGGAAAAATCGTCTTAAAATTAAGTCAGGAATATGACATTTCAAGGATAATATATTCAATTTAATCACCCTGTATAAATATATATATATATAAAGATTTGGATTGTTACATGGCACAATTCAAATCTTCTCCGTCTCATTCCTTTTCTAAATGAATATGAGGCACCTTTAATTTATTAGGATGAATAATTTTTTGTTTACCTTTAAGGAGTTTTATATTATTATTAGGTAATACCATGTGAGGCTCGGAGTTGATTACCGAATTTGCCCTTCTTGGATTCACATAATAAGAAAACTTTATCGTTGATTTGAAAATTTTGGAAGATATAATATTTTCTTGTGTTAATTTTTGTATATTATGTATTATATATCCGTCATGAGCTGTTAAGTAAGAGTCAGATGTTTTTAATTCTTCTATATTATTAACGATTTCACTGGTCGGAAGCCTAGCTAATTTACCAAATACTAACTCATATGGGGCGTATTTGGTAGCCTCGTATGTGCTTGTATGAAAAGGTGGCGTATCGTACTAATTTATCCCATTCTGTGAATCTGTCTACAAATTGCTTGAAAAATTCTACTAAAACTAAGTGAGACCGTTCTAAAGCTTCATTAGCATGTGGGTAGAAAGCGGTCGTTTTGAATTGTTTAATTTTAAATTTTTTGCAAATCTTTTCATCATGTTGCTCGTAAAATTACTGCCTCTGTCCGTTAGTATTGATTTAGGAGCTCCGAACGTACAGATAAAAAATTCTAGGAAGGCGTCAGCAACACTTATGACTGTAGAGGATTTTAAAGGGTTGGCGAGGGAGAATTCGTTAAATGGTCTTGGATAGTTAATATATAGGAATTTTGTTGAGAGGTTATTAGTAATGGGCCGACTATGTCCATTGATACTTTTTCGAATGCAGAATATGGAGTGTCTGTTATCAACATAGGTTGTTTTGTTTTAATGCGAACCAATTTTTTTATTTGGCATTGTAGACAACGATTAATGTAATCTTATATGTCGGATTTCAAATTATTCCAATAGAAGTTTTGTCTAATGCGACTGTATGTTTTAATTATGCCCTTGGGGATGCTGGAGTGTCCTGTTTTATCATTAAATTTTAAAAACACCTTTCTCGTAACTGTGTTTATAGATTGAAAAATCCTTCTCCACAATTAAAGTATCGACAACAACGCAAATCGCCAGCTACATTTGAATACGAAAAACGAAAGAAAATTAAAGACTTACAGTTTT
>NW_011626957.1:0-91994 GCF_000204515.1 Acromyrmex echinatior
ATATGGATTCTTATGTATATTTATATATGGATCGGTTTTGTCTACCTTTCATCTCGCGCATCAATCAACAAATAACACCGCGAATTCTTCTGAAATTCCTTTTTCGAAGAGCTCATCAGTTCTGTGAAAATTGAGCATGAGTTAATCGGGAAGCGGACGCACTGATTGAATCGAAAGTTTCTATCTCTAAATTAACTCGTTGATTCTTCTGTCACATTTATCCTCGAACAGATACCGTTTAAAAACCAGATTTATCTGATATGAAAAATAAAATAAAAATGAAAATAATAAAGAAGCAAGTTGCTTTTCAATTAACTTGATCTGACCACTTTTTATTATTTAAAGAAAATATTTTGTTTTTTTTCCATAACATTCAACGATATTTGTATCAAAAGATCGAATTTCAGTTTTATCTAGCATATTAATTATTAGAAACATTGAACGTTGTCGTTTTACTGTTACAAGGTATAGCGAATAATTCTATAGAAATATTGTTTCTAGGGAAAAATATATCACGGTTTAATAGAACATTTCAATATCCAGTTACATTCAATATCAACGTTCTTTCATAAAATTGAGAGAATATATTATACAGAAAACGTTATTACGATAATTTCTGTGAAAATATTTTGTGTATTTTTTTTCGATCGAAGCTTTATCGTGGAAGTGGTTATTATATTAAAAAATTTCGTCAAATTTCGTCAAATTTACGACTCAGTCGTTATTAAAGTTGGATGATAATTGCATGGCTGGTAATATTGCAAATTTAAGGGTGAAGCAGTTTACGGTGTTATATCACCTTTCAGTTATTCTATCTTACTGTTGCACTCCTGCAGCCGTCTCGCCAAACGCGGAGGACTGTAAAACAATAGATGATAAAGAGAAAGGAGTTTATTACCGTTTTAGAGTCAACAGCGTTTGCCAGATATAGAATTCCATGGACCAGTATACTCGTCTTTCTCACTTCCGACAATTGGATCTTATCTCACTGCTCAATATTAACGCGACTCTCTCGAAAGTGTGCATACCGAAGAGAACAGAGCTTCGTTATTATAATATAAATAGATTAATTAAAGTTAATAGAAATTTCTTTAGATTTTACTTATATTGAAAATATTGAAAATAACTGAAATATCAGCATATATGTCGAACATGCAGTTTACTAATTTTTTTTGTGATGTAAGATCATTTGTCTAATAATCAAGGATATCCTATACATGATTAAAAAATTTGTATTAAATTTAACATACTTCATGTTCAAATGGTCAATTCAAATTTTTGTGAAAATTTAACACAGGATATGTCAGAATTAGAAACACAAATATTATGTAAAAAAATTAACATAAAACATGTATCGTTAACACATTTTTGAATAAATTACATTTGTAAGTAAATTGTGGAAGCATAGAGCCTATTTCTTTTAATAAAATTAATTTGTAATGTATTAAATTTACATTGTATTTTATTTATTTAACTTAGAATTTAAAATACATTGTTTTTGTTACTTATTTAATTGCTGATAAATTATTTTGACACTAAGAAATGTTAAATATTAATTTGACACAAGATATTCAAATAACGCAATCACATTATATTAAATTAACACGCGGATGTTAAAAATACAATAATAATTTAATACAAAAATTGTAACAAATACTCGTTTTAATATAAATAAAAAATATTTTCTACTGTGTCACATTATTTTGAATAGATTTGATAAATTTTTTGCGATATATTTTTCAAATTCAAATATTAGAGGATATTGTTACTATTAGGTGTTGGAATTAATTCGTAGCGTTTTTTAATGAAAGAATGTTATTTATTTCACATGAGCATTAAAAAATACATTAATGAAAGTACTTCCCATCACTTGTAAAACGCTACGAATTAATTCCAACACCTAATACAAGAAGAGACAGAATCAGGTTTTAAGAAAAAATTTCGAAACATTATACTGTACTGTTGCAACAATTTTCCCATCAGAAGTATTCCGCGGAGTAGCGTAATTTGCAAAAATGACTTAGATGAGCGTAATTTGATTATTTAAGTGGAGAGAGAAAAATTGCATACTTAGTTAACGATGAACTTAATTGGCAACCGTTAAGCCATCAATTCGATGGTAATATTGGGGATTCCATACGAGAGAGTCGTAATTTCTCAGCATACATCGTATCGCGCATGACGTGTCGGGTATCGACGAATCAATCTTAGCGCTGTAACTTACGTATTGTACTGGTAGTTTGATTGTGCCTCTTTTAGTCATTGTACGTATGCGCTTTGCGCACGACACGTACACGATGCGCCATTGTTGTAGCTCAACGTCGCTTTAGCAGGCGAACAATAATCCCGTTAAAGCTGATGTTCGTTTGCCACTAATTACGGATTGTATTGATGCCGGCACACTAAAACAATTCACCAAATTCTAACACTTTAGATTGCACTGTAAGGTACGCTTGTTGTTTTGTAATATCTCTGCAATCGCGATATGTTTTTGTCTCTGATGACCAAACTTGTTTTTTTTCGATTACACAACGGATGAATGGCGATTTGAAAATATCATTTTGCAAAAAATGTAACAAAAATATCAGCAAAATTTCGCTGAGATAACGCAGCGCGTTTCAAATTTTTACACAAGAATTAAAATATTTTGTGCAAAATTCGTGAAAGCTGGAGAATCAATTTGAAATCTTTCGCAAGTGTTATTAACAGTGAAATAAAACGACGGTAGAAAACGGTGTCTGAGATAAGTCGTTCAAATCTTTTCAACATTACTATTTCATCGATCGTGTTCATCGTGGAAAAGCGAGGCTTTGTCGCATACAGGTCTAACGGGAGAAAACTCTTTTAATTTTGTTCCCCATCTCTTGAAAACTTTTCGCATCCACTGTTGTACACTCGGCACGTTCGTCACTTGAATCCCGTGCCGAAATTGAACTCTAGCGAATTGCCAGATGTTGACATTGGTTGTACAGTGACACTTACGATAATCCGCAAAGAGATGTTGTTGCAAGCCGAGTAGTTCCATAGTATCGTTTAGTTAATATTAGAATCATCTTGTGCTTATAAAGTTTGGCAAATGCATTTCCATTAAGCAATCCATTTTTTTTGACAAGCAAAAATTCTCTATTATGCTATACGACTTGGAAACTTGGACAAGAAAAAGTCTGGAAATATAATCAAGACTACAAGATAGTAATTAAAGCATTGGTGACAAAATCAAATGTTCGGTTAATATAACCAAAACTAATTTTACTTTTCTAAATATTTAGTAATTATCATCAAATGATTGATTCCTATTATTATTATGTATGGTGTATATTTACTATTATTATATATGGTAACATTGATTAAATATTTGCACCAACATATTGAATAAAATACATTTGATAGTTATCAGATAAGATTTTTATATCCTTATTTTTTTTTATCTCACTGATTTAATCAATGTTATTCATTTACCGATTATCTTATCGGTAATTTTTATTATAAGCAAAAAAGATCCGCATATTGTGGAATAAGCCTTAAAATTAACTCTTAGAGTTAAGTTTTAAAGTTAATTAAATTAATGAGTAAATCCTTACAAATTCGACAAAAGACCTTTTTCTAGAGCATTTCTCAACTGGTAGGGGAGACTCCGTATTATAAATCACTTCTATAAGCTAACTTGCGAAAATGATAATACCAAGGATTTAGCAACGTATAATCGTGCGACTCTGTGAATTACGGCTAGTGGCAAACTACCTAAAGTAACTCCGTAAACACCTTAACTACCGTAATCCGAAATTATTGGCGGCATTAGCCTTCACAAGTGCTTCTTTTGAGAATATCACGGTATTATTTTTCAATACTAATTATTTTTACGTTAACATTAAGGAGAGGTAATTCGGAGGCGTCGACTTTTTCGCGTTAGAGTAAAATGAAGAAAGATATTAAAGAAAATAACGTGGTTTTTGCCAATCAGTGTCTTGCTAATTGTGCGTACCACGCGAAATTTTTTCTTCGCGCTGCATTAATAATATGGCCGAGTAAAACAATAACTATTTGCGGATAATGCGGTCGTCGAGCGCATACGTAAATGGAAAACATGCGAAAGTTTTAACCGTTAACCCTCTGTCGGCCATATGAAATTTTATACTTTCTGTTAGCAATTGGGTCTTTGAGTTTCAGTCCGTTTCAGAGTAAATTATTAGTATTAATCAACAGATAATGTCCAAACAAATGAAAGTTGTAAAAACGTTTCAGTATTTTGGAATACTTAAATCGAAATTAAAATTATAATTGTCAACGTAAAAGAGTGCGATACAATAAGAACAATGTATATGCTACAAATTATCATAAGCTTTATTTGTTTAGACCAGAGCCTTCCAACTCGGGCACAGCGTGCAGTTTACGTTATGAAATCCTTCTTCCTTCTTCCTCCGATTAGATTTCTGACCTACGGAGACGGATCACAGTATCACAGTATGGTACTGTGATCTATCTCTTAAGATCAGAAATCTAATGGGAAAAGAAGGAAGATGGATTTCATAACATAAAAGGCGCGCCGTACCTGAATTGAAAGGCTCTGATTTAAACATTACCATTTGATTAATACTAGTAATTTACAATATTTTATAATCGTAAATTTGTTTATAGTCAACGATTTACTGAAGAAATGAGGATAGAAATGTCTAAATTTGTATAACTTATTAACATACGTAAAAAAAGTTTCACGCATATTCATCTAGTTTTGGCTCCTATTGGCTTTACATTTAAATTTTTTGACTTATTCTTTAGAACCTAATTATAGTTACATTTTATCATTTATTAATTTTTATCTAAGCCACTTTTCCAAATTTCCGAATTTCCGATTCACAATTAGTTTGTTCTATTCAGACAATTTTGTATCATGTACCTCATGTTCATATCTTCTTTCTAAGAAATTCTCTTTAATCAATATTTTCGTTATTAAAACATATCTTATTGTTCATTGTTTAACTAAAATTCCACTTTCCATTCGAGAGAGAAGATCTCTCTCAATCTGAAATAGTCAGTTCTCAGCTCTTGTAACAATCACGTCTTCATCTTGTACTTGTCCTGAATAAAGTTAGATAAACTCTCCGCACAAAAACAATTGTAATGCATTATATGAATGTTAAGTAATGTACTAAATCATAAAAAGAAGTACAGAATAGTAAACTTACATTCAGCACAAAGAAAATCGTACAAAGAAAATTGTATCGTAATGTTTAATGTTATATTATGACTTTCTTTATGCATTGAGGATAATTATCTACTTTCCTTTCATTAAAATATTACGTTGCATCTTGCATGCAACAATACGCGTTTGTACATCTCGTGTGTTCGATCTCTCTTACGTGTACACATATGAAATATAATATTCTCTTAAGAAGAATCTCTTAAGGCACACGATGAAGGGATGAAAGTACGTCCCACTCTTTTTTTGTATTGCTACGTAAGCGGTTTACCGTGAGAAAGAAAAACTGTTATGACATTTTCGCGTTTTCCTCATGGACGTTTTTATTTACAGCAATCTGTTGTGCGGGCGTACAGAGATTTTCCCTGGCTACTCTTACCATCTCGCCAACGTATGTGAGAAAAAAGATTCGAGACATTTCGCTCGTGGTATTAGCGAAATTAGATTTTTGTCCGTAAACGTCGGAGATCGTTGCGCTCTTTTATTGGAAATTATTTGATGGCTATGACGCGTGCGAGCGCGTAAATCATGCGATTTCGGCATTTAAATAATGCAATTTCTAGGTATTACTTGGGCTTATAGTCGGCCGTGAGTAATCCCGCGTGCGAACGAAATCGTATCGCACAGAAACGATGCACGCGAAACGAAACGGATGTCAGCAGATTTTCGCGATTTTTTTTTTCGTTTACCTTCCTTTTTCCATATAATGCGCTAAAATGGGATTACGCTGTATTATCAATTCTTCGTCCAAGCGGGGAAACGCAAACGTTCGCGCATATACTGGGCCTCAGTTTTTATTTCGCTTTGTGCGGACCATGTCCTTTAGTACTGTTTCGCATGCGTTTCTTCTATCCGCATCATAATCGCATTATTTTTAAGCGTCCTTTCCATTTGCGGCAATATTAATAAAGGGCGCACGACTATTCCATTAGTTGTCAAACGAGTCTACTTCAAAATATGTTGCGACATTAAATGTATTTTGTCAAAATTATCGGAAATGTATTTCAACATGCGAGGTATTTTTTATACGTGCGGTCAAGAGAGATGTATAAAACTTTTGATACTGAAATATTTAATATGGAAAACAGATAATATTTTTTGGTCCTCTCACGTACTAGTTTAAATTGCGAAAAGTTGAGAAGAGCTACGGAACTTTATTCGAAACACTGTTAATATATACGTGTTTCGCGCGGAGGTTTAAAATATCGTAGTCATTAAACCTGTTTTGCGTGCATTTTGCCACAGTCTTAGAACTCGCTGCGATTGTTCGGTAGATTCAAAATCGCTACAATTTGCATATCGTCGCTGCATTTTCGCGCGTTACTTCCGATCCCGCGGGCAAACATCGTTGCACTTTATTGCAGTTCGCGCTACACTTCATCCATAACGATGTATTCGTTTCACCAAGGAAAATGTCCGACGGCTTTGCATATAACCGAACTTTGCGCACAGTTTTCACTTACATGAGCTCGTGCATCGATTAAGTGACGTAAGAAAAATTATTTATACTGAAAGTTAAAATATATAAAGTTTTCAAATTAAAGTTTCAGGTAAAAAATTAATTGATTTATAAATAAAAATTAAAACTAATTAAATTTAATCAGTAAATTAAATTTCATTAATTAATTTCATTAATTAAAGAATATATATTAAATTAATTATCATAATTCAATACGTTACGTGCTATTTAATGAATAATGATTTAAACTATTTAAAGATAATCCATTATGGGCCGATTGTTCGACCTTTTGATAAATTTTACCTGTGAGATAAATCTGGTAATCCGCGTATGTGATTGAATAATGTTGCTACTTATCCAATAGGTAAAATTGATCAAAAAATGGAACAATCGGCCTTATGAGTTGAATATTGTATAAACTTTATATTGTATATGTAAAATAAAGCTTAATAAAAAATACTTCTTAATCTCGGAAATTGAAACTAGCCATTCATAAAATTATGGAAGCACACGTATATATATCGTGACGCATGTGTAAATATTATTTTATGGATAAAATCAGCTTAAAGATTATGTGATATTCTCATAAGCCTACTGCTACAAAAATGCAGATTTCAACGATATTGTGAGCTTATCGTGCGTTTCGTGTGGACGTAACGTTTTTTTTATCGCGACCATGTACTTTCAAATATATTCAAGTATTGCAACAGTATTAGAGCGTTAGTTGATGCAATGTTGTAAAAATGTAAATTTCAAACACGATGAATATGTACTAGATTATACATAAGCGTTGGGCGGGAATGTCTAAGAAAGGAAATTAATTAGAATGTAAAAATATATACCACTTTGTGTATAGAATTTTTAGATAAATCAATAGCTAAAAAAAAATTATGTTTATGAACCCAAAATTTTTGTAAAGCTTTAACGTCATAATATTATTTCTATAAAAGGAAAGTTTTCAGTAAAAATTTTAAATTATTAAAAACATAATTAAATATACAGACAGATATTAAATACATACATAGAAAAATAATAATACTTTTATTACTCATCTATTATTGATTTATTAAACAAGACATCAAAAGAATACGTTTCATTATTTATCACAAAATCATGAAACGCGAAAAAGTGCATTATGTCTCATAAAGTCTAATTAAAGCCACTCTACTAGTAAATGCTAGTCTCAGCGTAAAGAGACAGTCGATCAGATTATGGGCTATACTTTAAGCACCGTCTAAGCAGTAATTTAGCTCCACCACTTTAAGTTTCATCAAGCAGAAGAAGTGTAATCAGATTTTAACTCGTGCATCTTACCTGCAGCTATAAGAGCCATTTAAAATTATGTTTTCTTTTCGACGAAAGACCACCGCTATAGTGGGCACATTAATTAATGTGAGATAGGAAAAATAAATTCTGTTTTCATCATGATTTACTTGCCACGACTTTTCGTAGCGATGTTTTTTATTACTTATGCAATTAAATATTTGGTAAACAAGATGAAGTTTAATATGAAATATTTTCGAATCAAACATGTGTGGCATGAATTTTAATTTTACACATGCCTTTGTGCGAGCACGACTGTTATGATTACGTATTTATTTATAAAAATGCATTAATTTTTTTTTATCCATATTTATCCTGCGCGCGACTAAATACGATCCTACGTAATATTATATACATATTTACGTACGTAACTGACTGCACGAAAATAGGAGCACTTTCTCCATTTCTCCTCGCAAAATGTCAAAGTTTAATAAGTAGAATTCAATATAAGTTGAATTTAAAAGTTGAATGAGCTCCTAATGCTCATGATCGTTTTATTTTTATTCTGAAGAGAATTCTTTCCATCCAATCAATCTTAAAGAGATTAACCCTTAGGAGAACTTTTTGCCGTTTCCTCGAGGTAATATCCGGTTAAGTCACCGCGGTTGTTAATTACAACGACTTTCAGTTATCAGTTTCTCAACATGCCATCAATTTCAGTCACGACATGTTTATCCCGATGCTAAAATATTTCATCAACAGAGTGATTCGGAAGTCTGCACTTTTAATATCAAAGGTTTTTATCTACTAATAATATCTGTCATTTCCGCTTCTGCGTTAGTAGAAGATTAATTAATTGAAAAATATTTTATAATTTCTTAGGTAGCACGTGTAAATTTATACATATCTTTTATATATGTTTCTTAAATCTATCTGATGTTTTGTAACATACTTGAATAATCAGTAAAGTTCAACTAAAAAAGAAAGAAAGTTTAAGCAATATATATCTAAAATATTGATATTTGCATATTAATTTCAATTTTCAAATACCATATTCATTGAATTTATGCACTAAAATACGGTTAGTTAAATCACACAGCAAAGGTTAGCTAGGTTAGGGATCTCAGATTTCATTCATTGATTACAGTGGCATATTTGGTACTGATATCAGTGATTATCCACTGAGTCAGATTTAGAGAGATATATTTGTATTTTCTTTATTCTATTTATCAATTCTTTACTCTTATTTTATATTAATTAGTACTTACAAAACTCGAAAAAATATAATATCGATCTTCTCTTAAAGAGCCAATTAAATAATAATTGGACAACCTGTTTATGTACGTCTGACAATATTGCGACGTACCTATATGCTTTGTGCCCGTGAACCGACGTGCTTCTGTAATCACGTGTATGTACGGGAACCACCTGAATGCTTGCGTATTAATGGAATGTGAACCATTTGGTAGCAAGTGGATACATAGTTAGCGTTAGACTACGTTGTTTAAATGTATAATATAGTACTGATAACTAAAATGCTGGAATTGAGAGACGCAGTAGCGAATATATTTTATTAATAAAGCATATTCTTTTTCGTGAGCAAGATACGCTACAGCGTATCTTTTACAGAAAATTTTTCTGGAAATAAATTGCTAGTCTTGTTAAATAAGCCAATGTTATATTATAAAAGATGCAGACATATTCGGAAAGAATATATGTATAATAGATTTTTACAGATCCAAACTGTATAGAGAAAGTAAATATAAGAGACAGAGAGAGAGAGAGAGAGAGAGAGAAAATTAAAATATTTTTATAATTTTTAAGTAAAGGAGAACACATATTGTCCATTTTTTCTATCATATGTTAAATAATTACTGTGTAATTTTTAAATAACATTTATAAAATACAAAAAATATTTCCTACAAATTGAAACTCAATTTAGTATAATACTTACACTAATAAAATAATAAATCGCAAGATATTAATATACAATTTATCTCATTTTTGCGCTTTAATTATTTAAATTATGGAATTTTTATTTTCATAAGCTTGTCAGCGACATTTCGATTAAATTGTGATTATTTAATCTCAGCGAATAAATGTATAATACCAGTAAATACCCAGATAAAGAAACTTAATATCTACCGTTATTAAACAGCTGTACATAGGAATCATTCGATTTAGATAACTAACAGGTGTTGCTGTCGATAAACGCTGCTGGATAACAAAATAACATTTGCGGTTACACGTATCAACATTTTCAAATAAAGCTAATCTGCAGATTAGCTTCTCTGTAATTTCAATTCGATTGGAATTCTTCGTGGAAAAGTGACAAATCCAATTGTAATTCTAAATTCTTTAGTAAAATAATATTGTGTATTTTAACAATTAATAATTTTAATTATCTTAATAATATTCACCAACGCGTTAATAATATAACATAAATAATAATTAAATAACTTACTGTTAATAAACTGTTACAATATTATAATATTGATCGAATCACAATATTTTTGTTTATGCATTAATCAACAGTTAGCTTCGTTATATGGATCTTTCAATAATCTCATAAGTTATACTAATAATTCAATATTTGAAAAAATTTGCTTTTTATTTGAGTTACTCGTAACAATTTTTCCTGCATTAAATAGAGAGAGATCGGCATAACGATCCGTTCGTATATTCTGTGCTCGTTTCCCCGACATCGATAGTTCGCAAACGTGGTCGGTGCGCAAGTAACGAGGCGCACTTGCACATATCCTTCCTCGCGCCAATCATCTCGGTTATTTGAATCGCATCCACGTAATTATCGGCGTATCCACGCGAGCCGACCGGGAGGCAACGATCGATGACACAGATTGGGCGAAGTTACTGTCGGCACATTAAGCGTATCGGTTCGACCGAGCAGAGGCGGGCGTGCCCGCCTCTCCGTTACGAGCAAACATTTTCGATACATCGATCATTGGGTTTTTTCGCCTCGGTACGTTCGATGCACTACGACACGTACAGCCAGTAGTACACTGTAGCTACCGGCGAAACTAACCCGGCGGAACCTGGTGGCAGCGGTGGCGGCGATGCGTGCATACATGCGTGCGTGCGTGCGTGCGTGCGTGCGTGCGTGCGTCACATGCCATCGGTATCGCTAATTGCGCCACCCATTAAGGATCCTCCAATTTGCACAGTGCACAATGCTCGTTACGATTAGCAACGCTGTGCGGGTTGCCGTATATTTAAAGTGTCGTATATCTCTGGCGTTAGAGAGTTTCCTACCTCGCGACGACGGTCAATCGACGGCAGGGAGACCCAGAGCAGTCTGAATACTCTTCGACGTCGAATTCAATTTATCATTCATCTCTCGCTCTCGCGACCGACGAATTATTTTTCCACATCGACGGACGGTGGAACGATGATTATTCATGCACCGCGTCGTTTTCCTTTTCTGACGTTATGTCGGACGTGGACTGCGAGATCACAACGCAAATGTATTTATATCGTGGGATTACGAACTTGCGATTTATCGAAGTACCAGGCCGAAGTGAATCTAATGAAGTAAGAGTCGACGGGAGTGGCACATCTGCATCTCATTCGCGATGCAGATGCATATTTGTACTCTGTATTTTATCTCATAGAAATATTTTGTCAGAGAGCTTTTTGATTTATTTTTTTATGAAGCTACGAAGATTCCTATAGAGCCAGATTTTGCAATTTGGCTCTTAAATAATTATAATAAATGACTAAATGAATGAAAGCATTATGATCCGGCTTCATATCATATAGATTTTCGTTATTTATAAGAAATCCATCGCAAGTCACAATTGCTCGGAATCAATTCTTCAAAAACAAAAATTTTAGAGATATTTTTTTATATCGACTTACAATTTAAGATTTAAAGTGTAAAATAATCTCTCAAAGCTAACGATTATATTCAATTCAAATCAACGAAAGGGTGTAGAGATATATAAAAAGTGTTTTAAACAAAAATTTAGTTTTAATATGTTTTATAATTGTATATTTATAAAAAAAATCTTCATCTTCATTATAAATTTTGATGTTTTACTCTTTACATTTCAAATTGACCAAATATAAAAAAATACTATTTATTATTTCCTACATTTTTTTGTATTTAACAATATATTTTAAGAAAAATCAAATCAGTTTCGAACAGCTGTGACAGGTACTTTGTTGTACATATATTCACATATCAGGATCTCATGACATCTTATTTTTAATAAATGATACTATTCGTTTCTTATCGCGGTGCAGATATATGTGTTTTCATTTGATATTTTATCTCCTAGAAGTAATTACATTATGAGACCTATATTGGCTTCTCTTTTTTACAAAATTATGAAAGCGCATACAGAGCCGGTTTTGTAATTTAATTCTTAAAACATAAAAAATAAAATTGTCTGCACTTCAACTGTACTATAGTGAAGATCGAGTGAGATATTAAGCGAATTTTTATTTTACCTCTTTTTTAATCTTTTTTTCCAAATATCACTCTGTACGTGCCTTCAGGCGATTTTCCTGATTACATTGCGATTTTCTCAGTATTTTAGCCGTAATTCAAATATTTCAGTATAAAGAATTTTGTCTCTGGCAGAGATTTCCATAATCTTTCTTATCGACTCTTAATATGAGTCTTTCACGGTTCTCGAAGATAAAAATAGCTTGATGATGAACGATTTCTGCTCGTGTATGTCTAAACTATAAAAAAAAAAAAAATAAAATTAAAAAATAAAATCAACTTGAAAGGCTGCAAACATTCTTGGTTTCATTATGTCAACATCAAACGCTTACTCGGGCATAACTTTTTAATTAAAAATCGCGCGCGGTCAAGGATCAAGAAAACTTGCCTGTTTGGACGAAAAAGAGATTAATAATGTTCATGGCGGGAGCAGCCATTCACGCGAATTCTCGCGTTCTAAAAGTGCGTGCACGGAGTACCTAATGCGAGCGCAGGATTAGAATGGCAGCGTGTATTACCACTGCCGTGCGTTTTAATTATGGCCGTCCGAGCTCGCTCGCTCGCTCGTCCCTCGCACGTTCTCGAGCTCGAGCACGACACGCTATTTCGCTCGCGCGAGATTATTCCTCCTAATTATTTTAATTGCACACGCTTGTGGGACATACTACTAGGGGCCTACGGGCACAGTCCGAGGCGAAAACCTATGCGACGTGAGACGTGATTATCTCTGAAACAGATACCATTCACGGATATGCTCTGACCGTGGTTATTTTAACATTATGCATCTTGGATAATTAAAGACCCGCACAAAATGAGATACGTCTGTTTCTTTAATAAAACAGTTATGTTATGTTACTACGCGGTAGATAGCAGCTCATCTCAGTTTATCGATGAACGCAAGCACGAGCTTGATTAATACATACACTTACAATCAGAGAAAAAGGCAGTGATAATAATTATACGTGTATATAATAGATAATAACGATACAAATTTTATATATTTTATGTAAAATTAATGTGTGCGCATATAGTTTAATAAACTGTTTTATAGTTTTACAACTATAAAATGGTTTTTTCAACTATAATGTGCATTAATTCTACGTGATATAAAACTTGGATAGTTGTTACTTATACACTGAAAAAATTCATATAATTTTATATTATGACTGGAAAATTATTTAAATGATTGGAAATTTACTTAAATTGTAAATTTCCATGAATTTTTTCAGTGTATAAGTGACAACTGTTGTACCCGCAGTACACAAACAGTACATCAATAGTACATCAATACATCAATAGTATAATTTACTTAACAATATAAATACAACACATGTTGTAATAACAGTTACATTGTTGAGTAGGAAATGATAACACTGCGTAATGTTACTATTAGTTTATATTCTGAAGATAGTTACAATTACCATGTTTTTCTCCGACATAACAGAAGGAAGGCAATGTACCGATTGTAATATCAATCGCATGGCAAATAAGATCCGCAATGTCTCGAGTATCTCTACAATAAAGATGCACTGTAGACATGATAGAACTTCAGGAAAATGATAAAATTTCAATTGTATCGATACGAAGCTGTCTTTACTGCCGTACGTCGTCTTAAAAAACCATCGGTAATGCAAGAGAAATATTTTTCCTTTAGCTTTCCGTGCGCGTCCGACCTGTATTTTATCGTTGATACAGCTGAATGTCGCGCGGAATATCGCAGGGAATGCCCCCGTCGAGAGCGGTTTATGCGTCCTAGTCGATCCTTACGATGAACGCGAATGCGCCGCATAATGAAACGCTCGGATTGATGCAATAACATTTCATTCCTCCCGCTGTGTGCCGGCATGTCGATCCAGCAGGAGCCGACGCGGTATTCTCTTTTCTCGTTCGTCGCAACGCGAAAGGATAAGCGATCCCGGCGTCGGAACGACGCGACGCGATGCGGCATCGTCGCGCGTCGGTGTGAATGGAGCCGCCGCCGATCCTCTGGGATCTGTGAAACATTTTTCGCCGGCGGCTCATAAATATCAGCGCGTCCTCACCCTTACGTTCCAACCTTCCTTCCGGCGCGGCGCGGCGTCGCGTCGCGTCGTTCCTCTTCCGGATCGACCGAACGCGACGACACAAAAGGGATCGCGCGCGGTTTAAAGCTCGATTCTTCGTCGACGACGACGTCCCTCGGCGGTGACTCGATTCATGGGAAGTTCGAAGAAGAAGTCCTGCGATCTTATCTGCGGGCTTGAGACTTTCTTCGTGCGATCGTCGGATCAGCGGACGAAAGGCGCTTCCTTCTGCTCCCGGGTACATAAATACCACGGCCATTCACTGCGTGTCGATTTTGTATTCTGGGGATGTGTATATACGAGTGTTATCGGTTATTTCCATTCGCCCTTATCGGACGCAAGAAATTCTACTGCAAAATACCCCCACCTCTCGCAAAATGTGCTGTCGTTAGCCCGTTGTAATCACTGGTAGCATAAGGCACGCGACGAGCTTTGTAAAGCGCGTATCGCTGTTGAGGGTCAAAGTATTGCACTCTATGCGGATCGATAACTTACACCGGATCTCGCAGAGCGCTTGCGTTTTTAATGGAATTCCTCTTGTAAATTAATCGAATCATTTGATAAAATGCGCCAGCAGAAACCAATTTCGTTGGCTTTCGACCTGATGGTCGAAATTCTGCAGTGTCACAAAAATTTACTTATTTACAATCGAGTAATGATTAAAGTATTCGTACAGTTCAAAGTAAATTTATTATTAATCGAAATTTTATTAATACTTATAGTTTAATAAAGTAGGCCTTTTCCGCGACAGGAAAGACAGAAGTGAAAATCTAAGTTCAACTTGAAGTAAAAATTAATTTGGGTCAACTTTAACTTGGTCAATAATTTTGCAGAGTTATGAATACTTACTCATTTATGATCAAGTAATAATTAAGTCATCATGAAGAAAATGTATTACTAATTTCGGAATTTTATTAATATCTATAGTTCAATAAAGTAAACCTTTTCACATGACAAGAAGTGAAAAATCTCAATTTAACTAGAAATTCTATAACATCAAAATTGTATTTAATTTTATGATTATCTCTGCAATATTCATTCCATTTAGTCACTTATATATATAATATACTTATATACTTATATATATATATACTGCAATTTTTTGAAAACAGAATTTTTTCCCTTTATTCAAAGGTATCATGTAACCCTTCCTTTCATTCTTCTCCAGTTCTAATACTTTATATGCGGTGAGCGCACATTGTTTAAATAACAATTTAACATCAATTACCGGATTATTTATTGTTAATTCCGCAAAATCATTTTCCGTTTGCTCGCCAGTGTTTCTATACGGTAAGACTCAAAGGTCTTTCGTAGTCTAATACCTACCGTCTGCCGTTTTGCCTCTTTCTCGTGGGAATTTCTGGCTTTTCCCTTTACGAGACTACAGGACTGCCGCTGGTCATGTAATGAGGTGACGAGACAGTGCCTTGGAGTCGTTTACATCGGGACTCAGCAAAGTTTCCGAAAGGAGTCAGCCAGGGAGGAGCTGTCCTGGGTTTCATGACCGGAAAGAGGCGACGACCGGTCTACGCCCTTCGTCGGCGAGGCGCATAATTATTAAGAGAGAAAGAAGGAGAGATACAAACGAATGAAAGATCTCTCCCGCAAACTTGATCCGCAGGTTTGAATTACGTCCGTGGATGTGCTGCCACGAGATATCGTCCCGCTACGCGCCAAGAGTTATATATCACTTTTAAAGAGTTATATATCATATACATGCATATATACAATGTATAGAGCTGTAGCGAAGGCTGGTTAGCAAAGTACGTTTAACTTTATAGCACGAATGGAAATCAGAAATATCTCTTTTCAACTTTATATGTAACTGTTTTAACCCTTTGATGTTGGCCCCGGCGTAATATCGATACATGTTACATTACGAAATTGAATTCATTTTCAAATTACTTCCTTTCTGTTTGAAATTTCATCTATAGATAATAATAAAGAAATCTAACGAAAGTATATATTATATTTTTTAATGCTTACAAGAAGCGGATACAAAAATAGTAATAATTTTTAAATGTGTAATTGAATAAAATAAATAATGCGTTATATATTATTGCGAGTAGAATGTGCGAATATAACGGACTAAAACCTTCAAATATTATTGTCAACAGATTGCATTTACGATCCTGTTTACATTAAACGATGTTCGTATATTATGATTGTAAAAGCGTATTAATAAATTTCAGTATATGACAATTTTTGTAATTGCATTGTCGCAACTTTGAAAATAAATAATATATGCGATTGCGTGTTAAGTAAAAATGTATTTTGCAATTTTCAGAATATCGTTTTATCCATTGATTAATCAGTATAAAATTACAATTCGGAATTCATACAAGGTAATGATGTTACCTTTGTTGTTCACTACACGCTCTCATTATCACTCAAAGGCCCTACATTTATTCAATTAAGTAATGCGACCGTATAATATTTATTACATTAATGAATATCGTATACTGCCGAAAATTTAAAATAAATTTGTATTTTACAAAACACAATAAAATAAATGCTGATTAGTCAATACAGAAATCTGCAAAATAATCAAATTATTTTTAAGTTCGTCTTTTTAGAAAGCAAGTGTTAGAAAGTGACACGAAGAAACTCCTTTAAATTATACTAAAACGTCTCTGTAGTTTCGGGCTTATTCGGAGTTAGACGATGAAGTATTCTTCGGTGAAATCTAGATACGAAAGTTCGCGCCGCAAATGGAAGGAATGTCATGAATTTTAGAAGAATGTGCTACCTGTCGACAATTGCCTGCAAATGCAACAGTTACCATTACTCTGTTCTTGCCACAGAGGAATAAGATATTACAAGATACATCTTAAACGAGATCAAGAAACTTCCAATAAAATTTGAGAATTAAGCAAAACATGTATCAATTTAATTAAAAAAAAAAAAATGTGCTAATTCGATATACGATTCCGCTTCTTTGAGTGATACATATTTCAATCCAAGAAGTTTCGAAAGTCATCCGTTATCCGCAGTATAGTTTTTCTTTCTTTTTTTCTACTGTGCGACGCCGAATGATTATACGATGGCTCTCACCCCGCATCTCGGACTTTCAGTAACTCTTAAAAACATTTCTTCGCAGAAGTTTGCCGTGATAAACTTGCCGACACAGCCGGACGGGACCCGTTGAAATCAGCGAGTTGCGAGAAAGGCTGTCCAGATTGACTAGTGGAAAAAGAGTAAAAGATAGCAAGACAGGTAGCGAGAGAGATAGTGAGAGAGATAGCGAGAGAAAGAGAGAGAGAGAGAGAGAGAGAGAGAGAGAGAGAGAGAGAGAGAGGGAGGAGAGAGAGAGGGGGGGGGACACTGCCACCACGAACGAGGACTAATAACCTGAGAAGTTAATTACGGTTGTAAATGACGAAGGGGTTGTTTGACTACCCCATCGCATCACGTCGAAGGTGACATAAGGTAGCCTCGTTGGATCAAGCCAGTACCGTATGTCTATGTCGAGTTGCGTTGGTCCTTCGAAACGATCGTGAAAAGCTTTCTCATGGCGAGAATTGACTTAATACTGCCTCGTTGCGCTGCAAATAAAACTCACGTAACGCGAACTCGCTTTAATTAGATGATGGAAGTGCGGGCACGGCGGAAATTGGCTTTCGTCACGGGACGCGATTGTGAAGGGATATCATTTTCGAGATCGAGAAGCGATCGTGTTCTAATTTATACCTTCATTATCGTATTTGACACGTGCCGTAATTTGCACCATGTAATTTTTTGGCGTTCACTTCATTCTAGCTAATGCTTGTTTTTTTACATTATTTTTGAGACTTTTCTTGAAATTGTTCTTATTTCTTTTAAATGTTTCTGTGAAATCTTAATATCGTGTGAAAATGTGTAGCGTTTCTTCTTCCAAGTTTATCATATTTATTTATAAAAACATTTGATTTTAAATTTTTATGTTCTTCTTGTAATATTTGTGAGCGTTTTTTAAAATTATTTCTATGAACTTATCATAGCAAGACATATTTGCATAAAAAAAAAGATATTAAATAGACCTCCTTAATAAACAAGTCTTAAGATCAGATTAATGTAATATTGTATTTTACGGTTTTCATTGTAACTTTAGTCGAAAATTACTAAATATGTTTTACCGTCACGTACTCAGGTATGAAAAGATTAATCGAATGAAGATGAAGTGTTTATGTATGCTAACACATTTCCCCAGGGTATGCTAATAATATGCTGGTGGAAAGGTTGATAAATAATATCGCGAAACAAACCAGAAATTTTGATAAACTTGAGAGCCAACGAAAGTCAACAATGGGAATAGCGCCGCTAATAAGAATGATGTATCATCTCAGTGAAATTGTCTTTATCGTCTGCCTGGATAATGAATGAATTAAGTTGGCCGTAAGCCATGAAGAAAATTACCCGTATAAATAACACCCGGAGACAAAACTTCACGGCCGCGGTAGCCGTATGAGAATTCTTGCTGACGGTAATATTTTCCGGCCACCTCGCTGCATTCGTAACCGTAAATTATTCCACGAAACGCAACGTTTTTGCCGGTTATGTTCTTTAGAGGTCTGTGCTTTTAATCTGCGGCCAATTTACACGTTGTCACTTTATTATTCCTTCCCCTCTACACAACTTACGCGATTTCCTCGTTGATTTAACATTTTATCTGGTTCAACTTATCCGATTTTATATGATGAAGATGTAATGTAATTTCTGAAAATATATACAGCGCAGAATGAGAGGAAGAGAGAGAGAGAGGGGAGGGGGAGAAGGGAGATACGTAATACAATCGTAATGCGGGAAAGGGATTATACAGCTCAAAGTAAGTCGAAATAATAGAATAAAGTTTTTTAAAGTCTCATTAAGGGGATCGATTACTTTTAAGTCCATTTCGACAAAAGAGATTTCAAAAGTTACATAATTAGTATGCGTGCACTTGACTGTTAATTGACATAATGCTTTTCGCTACAAATATTTTGTATGGCTCGTTTACTATCAGAATTAACTCAATTCAATTTTGACTGATTCTTCGTATATTCTTAAGATAAACAGGTGAGTTATGTGAGATAAAGAATAATTTTATTTTATACATCTTTACTTCTTATTTAGTTAAGTGTTGGAAGTATTGACTATTTTGTCGAAATTGGCTGTTGTAATTCTGTAAATTAAAAAATGAATTGTTTCAAACATATTTCATTCATGTAATTCTTGAAATTGCAAGAATATATTTCAAGAATTTAATTGTTCAAACTTGTGTAATAAATTTAGAGTTTCCTCAAACATGAAGTCATATTAAAAAAAAATTTTGTTCTATAAATTCAATTTATTTTAAAATCATTCCCATTTCAGTTATACCATGTATTTCGACCTACTCTCATATAAACACAATCGTGTAAAATTGTGTCTTTATTGCTCGGATTTATAGACAATTTATTAAGGGCGGAAAAGCCCTTATATTTTCATTTATTTCATTACTGAGTAAAACGGAGTCATTCATTTGTTGCATAAAAAAATCGTTGGACGATTAAGAAGATGTTTAACTCCTCATTAATTGTCTCATTAATCTTCTGTATGCAATCGCAACTTTTTCGCAGTCTTTCTCTCGCTAATATCGATAAACAAAATTGTTTACGTTACATAGAAAATATAAATTATGTTTGTGTTAGGTAGAAAAAATATATTCGCTTTTTTCATTTAGAGATCTAATACACGCATCTTATGTCAAACGCAAACGCTGTGACAGAATGTATCAAAGAATAATATTGTGAAGAGCAAAAGCCACCTTTCTCAGACTGAATGTTTCAAAATATCCATACATTATCAAGAGTAAAAGCAAAAAGGAATGGAGATGTAAAAGGCTGTTTCTTAGAATTTTTTCATTTATCAGACGATTTCGCAGAAACGTGTAAAACATAAATGATATATGTATGTATTCAGCTGGAATTATTATGTAACTTGAGTCGTCAGAGAGTTTATTTGAGATTGCGTGATAGTGTCAGAGATTCTGCACAGAGGAGGTAAATTTTTCTACTGACGAACACTTGACACCACTCACACATGTTGTTTCCTGTACTCGATTCATTTACTATCAAAAATACGAATAAAAATACGGAAAAACAATAAGGCATTGTAAGCTTGTCATAGATAATAATATCATTTCCGCATTCGACGATAAATTACTTCGCAACCTCGATTTGTTTTCTTTCGCGCAGTGAATTGTTCTCTTTCCCATTGTATCGAGACTTTTATCGTGTTCTTTGTAGTACAACTTCCTGGAGAATGTTGAACGATGGCACTTTATCATATTATAAGAGGAAGTTTATTTCAAAGAGTATCGCCATTGAATTTTAGAGAAGCACAATTTTCATACCGTACTCGAATACTCGATGCACGTATGGAACGATGAAAAATGCCCTTCGACATGAAGAAAAAAAAAAATTGAATCCTGCAACAATTGAGAGAAAAATGTTTAGTATTCGTAACTATAATTACATGTTACTATAATTATATTGTAATAGTAATAATAAAAACTTTTGTTATAGTAATAATAAAAACTATGTGTATAGTTTTACCAATAAATATATACAATTGAAAATGACTATAATTATAATTATAGTTACAAATATCAAAAATTATTTTTTTAGTGAACGATGTCAGAATTTTTCGCGGTAATAGCAAATTTATTCCTGATGCAAAACTCAACGTAAAGATTAAATTGACTCTCGCGACGATGCCGTAAGAAAGTAAGAAAGGCAGGTAGTGAACCACCTGTATAATTAGGCGTAGGCTGCGATAGCAGTTACGAGGCCAACACGCATAAACGCCTCACGCACGCGAGATGGTGCGGGTCTGAATGTTTGCCATTTTTCAAGTAGCCACGGATCGAAAAGTCTTATCGGCTGGCTGCAAGTCGACGTTATGCGAGGTGGTATGAGGTCATGCGCTTTTCGCGGGAAAACCCGCAAATCTCTTCCTGTCTAAGTGAACGAGTTATAATAGTGCACAGGTCGTGCAATTCCGCGAATTTCTAAAGTGCAGTGAAATCGATTCTTGTTGCGCGCGTCGAACGGCAAGACGCGTATCAGCGAGTTTTGCCGCTGGGGATCTTCGTAGTGAAATCCGTGGTACGGTATTATTTTCTCGAAATTTGTAATGCGAAATAGGGTAATCAGCAATACGCTGTGAAACGCGCAGCGGATACGAAATGTTTAATGGAGTAGTATCGATTGCAGCTACGTTCAAGCAACAATTATTTCAGTAAATATTTGTATCATAGAAAAACCTTTAAAAAAAAGAATATACATCAAAAAAAGTAAATAAAAAAAATATATTATATTCTTTCTAAATCTAAAAAGATTAATTTTCTTCAATAAATAATTTATATATAATATTTATATAATTATTCAAGAAATCAACTGGTAAACAATAGAGATGAAATCAATGCAACTAGTTAAATATATATTTCATTACTTAAAAAAGATCTCGAAGAAACTTTTTTGTTAAAAATTCTTTTAATTCTAAGACATATAAGATGAATTAAAAGTAAGTGATCAATTAAATTACAATAAAAGAAAAAACTTGGCGTGCCCGGATTGTACTAATTGAATTTCTGTGAATATATTATCAACATAGTATTTGCATTATGGAAATACAAAAATACTATTATTTTTATTTACTTACAGAGTATCCCAAAATTCGTGACTTAAAATACTATAGCAAGATAGTTCTTGAAAAATTAAATAAAAAAATCATTTGTAAATTTTTGTTTTAAGCAATTTTTTATATAATAAGGATTTAAATATGGCCAATTATAGATTATGTTTAGATAATCACATATCCATTCTGCCCATATTTATATTCCTTTCTCAAATCTCATCTCAAGAGCGTATCAGATGAGATACTCAGAATAGAGTCTGAGGCACAGACGATTCAATAGCCATATCTTGATTAGAAATTGAATCAAATATTATAATATTAATATATTATTATATACATATATATACATATAGATTATAATGCACTAATATAAATATTATATAATTTTTTCTTCTCAAGTTATCTCCGGACCATATTTACGTGATACGAAAATTTTCTTGACTCAAAAAATTAGAGGATATAAATTTCGAGATTATTTCGAGATCTTGCTTCAAGACTCGACTATTGAATCGTAAAAAATATCTCGAGATAAACTTTATTTGAGTTTCTCATTTGAATCGCAATTACAAATCTCAAGATTCGTCTATTGAACTGTTCCATAACTCAAGATTAGTTTCAGCTGAATTTCTTAGCAGAAACACGACTATAAATACGGGCCTAAATCACTTAATCGTAAAATAGTTCAGTGCTGATGAGTAAGTAGACTGCGGATATTTGTGCAAAATACTTAACTGAATATTAACCATCGGACAGTTTTAGCAGTCAATCATTGTTCGTTAAAAAGTTATTAATAAATAAAGTAAAAAGGTTGAGATTGCTATCTGTAAATATGCAAGATATGCATTTTATTATAAATATTCAGTTAAGTATTTTGTATAAATATCCGCAGTCTACTGAGGAATGCGCACTTTAGAGCGTTCATAATACTTATAGATAATTATTTAAATGTAGTTTGTAATTGGCCATATTTAAACCTTTATATCTCAAAAACAATGCTTAAAATAAAAATGTATAAATAATATTTTTTACTTAATTTTTTTTTTATTTTCATTTTCTTGCTATAATATTTTGAGTCACTAATTTTGGAACTTCCTGTATACAATTACTTTGCACAATTATATGCATTTATACGTATAATTAAAAAAAAATCTTCGATGATTTGATAAAATGATAAATTTTACGGACTCGATCTCAAGATATATTGTTTGGATTGATTGAATTAAAAGGATTGATATTGTATGAGAGAAATATTGTTAGATTTTTGATTGCAGTTTTAGTTTAGCAGTAATTTTAATCGAAAATTTGTTGATGTTGTGTTGGATAAGTCATGATGTAAAAAGATATAATTGTGTGTAACAGTGTGTATAATGGCCGCTGAATAATAAGCTTAATAAAATTTAATTTTATTTACATCTTTATCATTGATTGGTCTGAATATATCTCGCAACATCCTGTATATGAATTTAATTGTTTGGCTTATTATTCGGCGGCCATCATACTTGCTATACACTTACATCATGATTTTATCCAAAACAACATCGACAAATTTTCAATTAAAATTACTCTGAGAAACTAAAACTACCGCAATAAAAAATCCAATTTCTCTTATACAATGTCAAACATTAATCTTCAATTGCGACCAATTCGAATAAAATTGGTGATTATATTTAATTATTATTACGAAATTATTATTATGAAATTATTATTACGAAACTTTATAAATTAACGAAGATATGTAATGCAATAAATAAAATAACGTTAATAAATTAAGTACTTGTTATGATTTTAATAAGTAATAAATGAGTAAACAGAAGATTAAAACTAACTGATCAATAAGTAATTTATATATAAAATAAATAATATATTTTTATTTTCATAATATAATTTTATATATTATATATATATATATATATATATATTGTATATATATATATTGTATATATGTATACGATGAAAAAATATACTAAATTTTAATAAATCATTTGCATAGTATCAACTAAATCTTTATTTATTATAAGTCAATGTTTACATTATTTATAAAATTAACACGTTATTCTTGACAGTTTATAGACTTCTATATACTACATACTAATTCCGTTCCTTTAATTGTTGTCAAAAAGTATGTATGACATGTACAAAATAAAATACACGCATAATGACGTTCTATGTACTTTTGAATTAATCACAGAGGCTGGGTCATTCTCTCTCCTACTTTGAGATTCCTATTCTGCGCATCCACTTTGCGCAGGCAACACTTTTACATAAGAAAAAAATGGGAGTATTCTAGCGTAACATATAGAAGTGTGTAGTAGTCGCAAGTGTGAAACATATTTGTAATTGCCACAAAAATGTATGGCATGCGACCGAGTGCAGATCGAGTGTGATAATATATCTTCGTAAGTATTTATCACTATGAAATTAATAATTTACGTTTCCTATATAGCATCATCATTTCTCCAAATCACGGTCATCATAAGCTTATAAATTCAAAAATCCGGGACATTACTTTACTTATGCAAAATGTTTAAGAAGTGAATCGGACCGTAACCTATGTACGCAATGATGTTCACGTATCACGTAATCATCCGTTTTATATTTTTATCTTATGTTTTGATGTTTCTTTATCTCTATTTCATAAGTCTACACATGTAAAGACTATAGTAATGGAGTAATTTCGTATGTGCAGTAATTGCGTGCAATTGCAATGATTGTGTTTCGAGATAAAAATAACATGATTGTGCAGGAAACTATTGCTTGATATGAATGTTATTGCGAAGAATATCGTTATCAGTTGATAATTCTTAGATGGCGCCAAACATAACCAGCTTATCGATAGTACGACATATTTCCAAATTTTTCAGAAGTTTGTCGCTTGGTATAAAAGCAACTGGAGTAAGAAATCAAAATAATCAGTCACTATGATTCGTTCGTGTATTCTCATCGCGGCGTTGATCGTTCTGGCCGGCTCGAATGAGGCCCAGGAAGCGGATAAGGATTGGTATAAGAATAGTCTGGTATATCAGATCTATCCGAGAAGCTTCAAGGACAGTAATGGCGATGGCATTGGCGATTTGAACGGTATTACGAGCAAGTTGGAGCACATTAAGGACATTGGCGCCGATGCGTTATGGATGTCACCGATCTTTTCTAGTCCACAGAAAGATTTCGGCTATGATATTTCTAATTTTACCGATATCAATGAAGAGTACGGCACTTTAAATGATTTTAAAGCTCTCGTACAGAAGGCACAATCCCTTGGGCTGAAAGTAATCCTTGATTTCGTGCCAAATCACAGCTCTGATCAACATGAATGGTTTAACCAAAGTATCCACCGTATTGAACCCTACGACGAATATTATGTATGGCATGACGCAAAATCTGAAAACAACATTACAAACGAACCACCGAACAACTGGTTGAGTGCTTTTGGAGGCTCTGCCTGGGAATGGAACGAAATACGAGGACAGTATTATCTGCATCAGTTCGCTGTTGGACAGCCAGATCTCAATTATCGTAATGAAAAGTTGCGAGAAGAAATGCAAAACGTATTGGTATTCTGGATGGATTTAGGCGTAAAAGGTTTCCGCATTGACGCTATCAATCATATGTATGAGGATGATCGATTCTTGGATGAACCATTAAGTAACTTAGGCGTACCAAGCAATGATTACGATTACTTGAATCACATTTACACGAAAAATCTTCCTGAAACTTACGACGTTCTCAAAACTTGGAGGAAGTTGATGGACGATCACTCGACAGGTGACACGAAGATGATTCTGACCGAGGCCTATGCAGACTTTGATCTCACTATAAAATACTATCAGTCTGGTTCAACGGTGCCGTTCAACTTCATGTTCATTAGTGATCTAAATAACAAGTCCAGCGCAGCCGATTTTAAACACAGTATCGATCGTTGGATAAACAACATGCCTAAAGGTGCGGAATATGTTGCGAATTGGGTGACGGGAAATCACGACAATCATCGCGCGGCTACTAGATTCGGGGAGAAACGGGCCGATCAACTTTCCATGTTGGCAACCGTTTTGCCCGGTGTAAGCGTGATTTATAATGGCGACGAGATCGGTATGCTCGATAGATATTTTACATACAACGAAACTGTGGATCCTGCCGGATGCGGAGCTGGAGAGGAAAGGTATTGTCACAATAAAACAATGAATTTAAATAGGATTGTATCGTTATGACGTAATATATAATAGATTTAAATGAAATCTATAAATATATCTATTTATTAAATAAATATTGTATATTTTATAAATATATTCTTTAATTTTTATATTTTATATTGTTTGGAATATAAAAATGTTGATTAATAACATTATGTAAAAAATATTATTATATAAAAATTATATATATATCGCATTTGACATACAGATATTTAGATTCCGATAACCTCGATCTGACACAACTCGCCGGTTCGCGTAAAGAACGCACGTCCGTGTCTTGTCACGTCTCGTGCCATAGCTTAGCGCCGAGACACTATCAGTATCTCCAGATTATTATTACGAGGATTTATATAACTTTGTTCACTAATAATTAATTTAATGCAAATCATTTATTTTAAAATGGCTTTTACTTATAATAAATATATTATGAATTGATTATCTATTTCGACAAAATGATTAAATTAAATTATTATTATTATACACACATATATATATATATAAAATCATGCTATCTTTTAGATTTTATTATAAATCTGTTTCAAAAGAAGTGTATTACTTAATATACTATTATATTCAAACTTCTATAATATTATATTCAAGATGTATCTTTTTATTGATTAATGATATATATCGCGTTTTCAGATATTTTCTAAAATCACGAGATCCAGAAAGAACACCTTTCCAGTGGGATGATAGTATCAGCGCCGGTTTCTCTACCAATAAATCAACATGGCTTCCGGTGAACGACAATTATAAATTCTTGAATTTAAAGGCGCAAAAACCCGAGCTCTACTCTCATTATAACGTGTTTAAGCGCTTAACACAACTGAAGAAGAAGCCCGTCATCGAGCAGGGGACCCTGGAGACTGCGTTGTACTGTTACAAATGTTCTGTCGCCGAAAATGTTCTAGGGGTGGTACGACGAAACGAAACATCCATCGTAGTCCTCATAGTGAACTTCAATGATACGGAAACGGTCATCGTTGATATTTCAATCTGGTTAAATATTTCGGAGCAGTTGATGGTGTATACATCCAACGAGGGTTCCAATCTACTTATAAGATCGCCTGTTAATATGGCTACCTTCAATCTGTCTGGTTCGAGTTCTGTTATACTCGTCACAGCAGATTTGTTCGATTAAATTTTTGCTTATCTCGTGTTAATGAGAATACCTCTTAAGTAAAGCGAATTTTCGGATACATTAAGCATAAGTATTTTTTCTGCAGGCAGATTGTGTCTTATGTGAGAATAAATTTTCGAAGGAAATGCATTTTGTGATAATAACGATTAAAAATAAACTTATTGCCATTAGATATCATATTACTATTAAATGCAAAAAAATTATTACAACAGCATTTATCATATAATAATTAGTGCTCATCTATATATCTACAAAATGCACATTTTCGTTCAATCGAATAAATTTTATTTTAATTAAAATAAGAGTAATTTTTTAATTGTACCTCAATATATAAAATAGTATAAATCAATGTTAAAACAATATTTATATTGGCTTTTTAACTCAGCCTCATTGTCTTAATAATTAATTTTCCTTTGTCGCTACTTCAATATTAATTTTATTTTCTGATTTCCAATTTTTCTTAATAAAACACATTTGTTTAATTAGTTATCATGATGGGCTTAAATAAAAATAACTATCAACTTAGGGCATGTCAAAAGCGCAAAATATTTTAATTATTCTTTCTACTTATTAAAGCACATTATTCTCTTTTTTTTAATATTAAAGCATATAACTTTTTTATTATGTATTTGTATAAATTAATTTATTCAAATAAAATGTGAAACATTTTATTTTTACCAAATTGCATTTTTGCGAAATAAAATCCAAAACACAATGGCCCAATTTATAATTTAAGAATATAATGTATATTCTTATTCTTTATATTTATATCACAAGTTTCAACAATATATCTAATTATATTATAAATTTTTATTAGACATAATAAATATCTTTATTATGATTATAATGCTTCTTGATATTATAAAAACAATGATAAAAGAGAGAAGCTATCTAATATTAGATTAGCTTGATATTATCGTAAAAAAATGTAAGTTATCGTTATCAGTAATTCCATGATGCAATTATTTGCAGTTACAAGGTTATCAAATAAAAATAATAATTCCATCATAGCAATGTATTCATTGCTATGATTTTTTTAAAAAATCGTCGCGTATAGAGCATAAAATCGCAGAATCAATAATCAAATTAGTCATTTATTATGCTTCGCCTATATATTTTCATTGTAACGTTGATTGTTCTAATAACTTCTGCGCCAATCGAAAGAGCAGACAAGAATTGATTCAAGAACAATTTGATATATCTAGTCTATTCGACAAGTTTCGAGGATAGTGATGGAGATGGTATAGGAGATTTGAATAGTATCACGAGTAGATTGGAGCATATCACGGACATTGGGCTGATACGTTATGGCTGTCACCGATTTATACCAGCTTGCAGTTTGACTTTAGCTACGATGTTACTAATTATACCGACGTCGACAAGGATTATGGTACTTTAGCTGACTTTGACAAACTTAAGAAGAAGGTGAAGTCCCTTGGGCTGAAAGTAATTCTCAATTTCGCCCAACTACAGCTCTCACGAGCACGAATAGTTAAGAAAAAGCGTTCAACGGATCAAGTTCTACGACGAATGTGGCGTGACGCACGAATAGTGAACGACACTAGGAAACCACCGAACAACTGGTTGAGTATCGTCCGATGCTTCGCTTGAGAATGGAACTCGGCGCAGTAACAATACTATCTCCATCAGTTCAACGTTGCTCAGGCGGATCTCAACTACCGCAGCGTTGCATTGCAACGTGAAATAAAAAACTGAGTTTCGGGCTGGATCGGAGTTTTCGTACTGATGCTATCGGCCACTTGTTTGAGAATGCATGTTATCTAGACAAGCTTCGAAAAAACATGCCGGGAATGATGATCACAAAACTGGATTACATTTACACGGGAAATCTTCCCGAGACTTATGAAGTCCTGGAGAGAATTACTGGATAATCACGGTTAATGCAAAAATGATTTATAATAAACGACGACTGAGATCGACAAAATTTGTGTTGTAACAAATCAAGCCCGAAAGTGTCGTTTGATTTTACATTCATTTTTTATTTGAACAATGAGTCTAGCATGGCTGACTTCAAATATCTCATCAATCGATGGATGAACAATATACCTAACGATTCACTGTACGTCGCGAATTGGGTGGTGAACAATCATGACAATCATCGAGCGGCTTCCAGATTGGGCGAGAAACGGACCGATCAGCTTTCTGTGTTGGCGATGGTTTTACCCGGCGTAAGCGTGATTTACAACGGCAACGAGATCGGCATGGTCGATAGGAATTTTACGTACGCAGAAACCAAGGACCCTATCGGATGTATTGTTGGACCTGACACGTGTCACGAGTGAAGATAAACCTGGACAAAGTCGTGTGTCTAAACAGATTTGATATCCATAAATACATTTTATTTTCAAATGTATCAGATATTTGTATTATCATTATATCAAATAAAAAGTGTTACTTAATTAATAAAATATATTTAACTTAATCATTTCTTAAAATTCTTAATTTAATTTGAAAAATATCATTCAATTTAAATTTCTGTTATATTTTTAATAAAAGGGTTAAATTTTATAATACTTCCAAAACTTTGTATAACGCGCAATTATTTATTTTTAAATTAGTAACTATCATTTATCTTCACAATCAGAAAAGATTTCTTCTTTTTTATAAAAAAAAGGAAGAAAAAGCCAATATGCAGGCATTCAGTAGGGACAAGCATTAGATATTCTATATGGTAAGCGTTATATTATCAAATGGATTTCGATTTTCACGTACTTGCAAATATCATCTAAAATTGATTCGGAAAGAACGCTTTCAAAGAACGACAGCATCAGGGCGGGTTTCTTTATATCAGCAACGAGACGTGGTAAATAGCAATGATAGAACTCTGAATTTAGTGGCACAAAAAGTCGCGGTCGTGTCTCACTATAGTATATTCAAATCTTTGTGGTGTTTGAAAAGAAAGCTCGTCAAGCGGGATTCTCTGGAGACTGCGTTGTATTGTTTCGATTGTTCTATCACCGAGAATGTTTTAGGGACGGGATATGGCGACATGATGCATCTGTCGTGGCGCTTATAGTCAACTTTCTAGACACGCCAGTGACGTCACCGTAGACGTCAGGTTCTGGATGAATATTCCAGAGCAGTTAATAGTCTATGCGCCCAGTGTGCATTCTGAGATGCTGGCAGAATCGCGCGTCGATGCGATTCGCATCACTATGCCCAGTTTGGCCCTTCGTTGTGCTTACCACAGCAGATTTGGTAAACTCCCGCCTACGTTATGTTCACAGATAACCGGTAACACGAAGTTTCAGATATCTATGCAGCATGTATAAGTCACTTATAAAGTTTGTTCTGGAATTTAAGATAGTTTTATGCGAAACTGATGTACTGAAAGTAGATATAAGGACGAAGTATGTTTTGTAGGTGTTAATATCGATGATCATTAACGATTAAATGATAGCAAACATGGACGGATTGCGTGACTATAACATATTTTTATATGATAATTTTAAGAAATTTTTTATTTGTTGCATAATAAGATATTTGCTAAAATAATAAGGACTGAATTCTTAATTAAGTTTTTCTTTGTAATAAAATTAATTTAACAATTAATTCTCTATCATAATTAACACAATATTAAATTCAGTTTCAGATTTTTATTTTTAATAAAGTATATTGATTTCCAATCAAGTATGTTTATTTTTCTTAGAATATTATACGAGTTAATTGAAAGTGCGACTTTTTTCCTTCTAATTAATAGAAGTGACGGAAATAATTTTTGTGAAAGAATTGCCTTAGAATAAATATCAGAATACTTACATTTAAGGAATGAGAAATCCTAATTATACTCATACATGCTCATATTTAATGCGCGAGCATGTGTGTGTGTTGTATATATACTTATATATATAATACATATATGTGTTATATTACTTATATATACATATTATATATTTAATATTATATTACAATTTGCTGTATAATACTATATAATAATAGTTATTTATAATGTGTTATCTTGTCCGCCGTTTATAAAATACAAAATAGCGGCATATACAATCGTATAACATGTTTCGTGACAACGTTTGATTTTGTGGCTACAACAGCAACATGAGAGTGATCTTTCAATAAATATTAGCCTTTGATAAATGCCAACAGTACTTTATTCAGCATGATTTATATTACACTTGCAACCGTTGTTTGTTGTTTATATCTACACGAATAAACCAATAGCAACATGCCGAATATTATTTTATTACTAGAAAATCTCTCTGTAAAATCCCAATACAAATTCGTTTTGTTGTTCGGCAAATATAACAAGACAAGCAGAATTTGGATATCTGTCTGATTTATGATATCATTTAAAGCGGCTTCATAAAATATAATACCAATGCTGTGAAAAGGATTGAAAATTTACGCGTAAAATTCATCAAAAATATAAAAAATCCCTTTGTCGATGTACAATCTACTAATATTTTCAAGAGGAATTCAGACAGATTAAGACCGATGCTTTTTCAATTTTTATATTTGAAGGACTATCTTATGCACAGTCTTAAGATGTCATAATTAGCTATTTTAGCATTTTAAGATATTATACATTCTGTTCTATAAGATTATATTTGTAATAAAGTTCAGTATACCATATTTGTAAGAAAGTTTATAAAAATTCGAAAAAATATATACTATAGATATATATATACACATTTTTTGTATATCTATAGTATATATTTTTTTGAATTTTTATAAACTTTCTTATAAATATGGTATACTAAACTTTATTACAAAATATAATCTTATAGAACAGAATGTAAATAATATTTAAAAATGCTGAAATAACTAATTATGACATCTTAAAACTGTATATATATATATATATGAAATAGCTAATTATGTATATTATTATGTTTATATATATATATATATATATATATATATAAGAAAACTAGCAAAAGCACACTCAAAATAGTCAGCTAATCAAATATTATAAGGAGTCTAGACAATATATTAGGCAAGACGAAATGGGCCATTGAATGTACTCTAAAATAATATTGTCTTAAAATATCTTCAGTAATCTATTTCTTCCTAATATATCGTTAGTGCTTGATCAGCTAATAATTTCTGGGCATATTTTTGACTAGTTTTTCAACTGTTGAAGAAAAGTAATCTTACAATTTGCTAGATGTAATTGAATAATGTATCTGCTTTACAGTTTATATTTACGTTTTCCCTAAAGCTTTCTCTTCATAGATAATCAAATTTTTTCGATAGAACTCATATCAAAAGTTCATACAGTGCAAGGTCGTGATATTTCGAACTTTCAGATGGTACAACTAATTGTCGAGGTATAATAAACAATAATGAAGATTTGAACGATATATTAGACAATGATAAAATAGGTTATTGTAAAATGATATAGACTATTTTTTAATTTTCATAAATCTTTTTACAAATATGATGTATACGTTCTTATGATATAGATAAGTATTTAAGATATGTTAGTAACACTTCAAGATTGTAAGATAATCTCGAAATAAGAACGGATTCTGAAAACGGCGTAGATCAATAGATATTCCAATTGATCAATATTATCACAATATTATTGAAGTTCATTTCTTTCCGGACATGTACAAAATTGTCTGACAAAAGTCTGGTGCTTAACCGACATGCAGATTGCTAAAACTTACATATTTTTCGCAATATACGCTGGAACTAGAAGAAGAAGAGGAACTAGAAATAGAAGAGCAGAATGCGGGGAAGAAAATAGATTTACGACAGGAAAGCCGATAGTTTCGATCAGCTAAGGTAGCTAAGACGCCACGCGGTGAGAGGCGAGACTTGCACGCACGTCCTCGTGCTGTGTGCACATGAGTAGTTGGGGAAATTCTCGAGTTTTCATGCCGACAGCCGGCACTATGCACCGGCGCGCAGCACCAATCACGCTGAGTGCACATTCTTCAACCTCTTCTGTCTCGGAGTCCTCTCTCCGCCGTTCTCTCGTCCCCGAGACAGCTAGAAGAGATGCACCACTCTCTCGCTCCGCGGTTTCGTTTGTATATCGTGCATGTATAACGTGCGTGTGCCGGCATACGCCAGAGCATAGCGAATTGGTGGAGCTTGCACCTCTAGCTACGCTATCTTTCTTCGTTTTCTTCTTTCGTGTTTGTGCGACCGCGACTGAATATTCGGTGTGAACTGCTACAATGTTTCCTTGCTGGTAACTCACGAACTCTTAATTAATTCGCGTATTCCCATATTCATCCCTTTATGTGTGCCTGCTTCTCGCAGCATTTCCTTCATTTTCTTCTGGTCTTATTTTTAGCTTCTTGCAGGTAGTGAATAACGTCCACTTTTAGAAATCAGTACGCGGACAACAGTAGCTCGCGAAGAATTACGTTCTTTTCTTGCCTCGAGTATGCGCGCTCTTTGATATTTAAAAGTATTCTAAATGAAAAATGTTTGTTTGTACGCCGTGCGTATTGCAATACAAGGCAAAGTACTGAGGTGGTATACGTAGGCGCGCCTTCGTTTCGTAGAAATTGTTTCGCGTTTCGTTTAATAATGCAACTAGACGCACGAATGCAATTTGCGATGTTAAATATCGGCGTATTTGCAAACGGACCTTTGTAAGGCCCTCTTCAAGAGTAACAAAGTAACTCTGATGTGCAACGGACAGAGCAATTATTAAAATGCTCTGGATAACAAAACTGAGAACGAAATAAGCAAATAGAAATGCGAGTGTTTGTTAACATCATTATTGCTCAGATTTATTTAATTTATTTAATTTATTAAATTTTTGAAATTGATTTTGTTATTAGGCTGTATATTAAATTATGTCTAAATAAATCTGAATAATAACATTAAATAATTAAGTTAAATCAATGTTTTCGAGTGTTAGATGCAAAGATACCTACGAGTATAACGAATAATCTTTGGTTATTTATTTATTACTTGAAGTTACGAGTCCCTTATTTAAAAAATGACACAACTTGAAAACGTGATTATTACTATGAATGAGTTAAGTAAACATACTCTATTAATTATCAAAAGTAAACTGACTCAACTTCATAAAAAATCGTCACAATTCAAAAAGAGTATCAAGTGAAATAGACCGAAATGTGTTTAAACACAAGTAAGAGCGAAGAATGCCATTTTTTCGATCAAAATGGGTCTTGTTTTCATAAATCAGTTTTATAGACTGTGCGCCGATTCGATTTGTAAGAGTTTGAAACATAATCATGAATTGAAATAATCTCACAATTAAATTGCGCAGTGTCAAATTAATTTTAATATTTGACATTGCGCAATTACTTCTAGCGATGACTATTCCTATTGCCTTTTTTATCACAATTTATTATTATATTAATAGAAGGAGTTAATTAATTTATTATTCTTATCGTAATTTATTAATCTCACAATTAAATTAATCATCGATCGAATAATAATAATAATACTAAAAATCCTGTAAATAATTTATTGCAAAAAATATCAAATAATCAAATAATTAAAAAGAGTAGTTAAAAAAGTCGTTAAAATCGTTACTCAAAAAGAATAAATTTTAAAGATTGAAACAAAAATGATAAAATTTGAACGATGTTTGATATTTAATCATGTTAAAAATATATTTTTTTGGTCAATATTATTTAGCTAGTAATTTTCTGTCAAATTAAAAAATAATTTTTCCTTTTTTTTCGGGAAATTTAATTTTTTGTATCAGATAAGATCTTTTAAGATAAGAGAGCGATGTGTTACTTTTAGAATTACAGTTGCTAGCTTACAGAAGGATTAATAATTTCTGAATAGTATTATTACGTTGCTGTATATGGGTAACTATTAAACACCACGATATTAATGGCCATTTGCGATATAGCGTCAATTTACAACGCGCGCCATAGAGCCTAGCATAAAATAATCTCTGTCCGAGCATTAGCCTACTCTCTCCCCCTTTTTATGTGCATGTGCCGCAACTACCCTTCCTGAATGGGCGCCATATACTAAGTGGATTTTATGCACGCCCTGAATCCAATTATCCTGAATAATTTATCGTCGAATCGCAGACATTAATGACATCAGACTGAATTAGGCAAGCTTTTCATAATGGTTCCATAAAAATAGCGGTGCATATGGTTCGTTCGCTGCTCACCTTTTACCCGATAATGAATCATCACTGTCAATGGTGTAAATGGAGCTGATAATTACATTGTCCCGAATCATTGATCGGTCGCGAAAATGAGGCTTTGTTTTGCGTACCTCGTCGACATATTAATTAGCTTTTCCGTGAAATAATAATGTGTCAAATCCGTTGTAGTGGCTAACGGTTCTTCCGTCCGCATGCAAATGCAATTAAATTATTAATTGGATACGGAAGAATAGAAAGGAGGGATGATATCAATATATCTCTGTGAGTAAAGAATAAATAACATTCAAAGAAATTCGAAATTCAGAACGTTTCTAAAACTTTGTAGACCTATGTCATTTATCCTTATAGTCGTTTTGTATAGTATAAAATATTAGGTGTTGGAATTAATTCGTAGCGTTTTTAATGAAAGAATGTTATTTATTTCACATGAGCATTAAAAAATACATTAATGAAAGTACTTCCCATCACTTGTAAAACGCTACGAATTAATTCCAACACCTAATAATATTCGCAAATTTCCAAAACATTTTACCAGACTATTCCAGGATCTGTGTGAACGTGGCATATTTGTTAATAATACAATTTATTGAATATGCTTTTTTGTATGAAAGTATACACGCAGCGCGGCGCGTGGATTTGTTGCGTAACGTCAATTAAACTTCATTTTCATTGTTCCTCGCGATGTTACTCGCGCATTATTGACTAAATTTTTGACATATGATAACGAAGTCGCTTTTTTCATTTCAATTTATAAATATCTACGTGTTTTTAACACGTTCATTGAACGTTGCCACGTACGTATTCGACATCATGAATGGAAATAAATGCGGAAAAGGGAGACACGTACAATTGATACGTGCAATGCAGTGCGTATCGAATACTCTTTTGAAACGCACGTTTCTATCGTTTTACCGTTTTGCAATAAGAGTCATCTGGTGGTCGATTTGTATTCAGGTGTAACGCGAAGGGATACCATCCCAACATCGGATTAATTGGATAAAAAAAAAGAGAGAGAAATTGAATTGAGAGACAATTTGTTTGTATATTTTTTTGCACAATTCAAAATTGCAATTTTAGTGATTTAGGAAACGTTATTGTATTTTGCGGCAGACTAAACAAATACATATTTAAGAGAAGGTCTGTAGGTTAATAGAAAATTTTTTAGACATTGTTTAGGTATCTTTTAAACTTCTTTTATTTTATTATCATATGATACGTGTGACATATGTTATATGTGTTTTTACTGGAGATTTACAAGGAAGGACTCCCAAGTAAATATCAAAATAATATCAAACTTATTTAGAGCTATTTGAGTATATATATATATATATATATACAATAAGAAAATAAATTCATTTAAAATACGAACTTTGCGACATAAGCACAAATAAATATAAAGTATCGACATTTTTGGAAATCATTGACTATGTCAGTGTTTTATCAGTTCTTACTTTTTAATAAAATATAGTTTAGTTTTTCGATCTTAACATATTATAGTTTATATATTAGGTGCGCAACTAAGTTCTCGCTGTTATTTTGATGGAAATGCCATCAAAATAATAGCGAGAACTTAGTTGCGCACCTAATAGTTTAGATCTTTTTCAACGAGTATTATGTGACTAACATCAGAACGAACATGATACTCTTTTATTTAAATTATTTTTCAATCTAACTTTGACATCGTGATTTTTTAATTTATTGTAATGAATTGACGATGCTTGGATCCGCATGCGATCGTTGTTGGAGAAGGGATGAGTTTCTGTCTAGCATATATTAATTACGGAAATTAATATCCATCTATTAAAAAATATCTTATCGCAATTATTAGCTTGAGTTTCACTATCTGTTCCACTCAGCTAAGCAACTGGTTGGCACAACATTAGACTATGTTGAAGATGGTTGTCTTTCACTACATTTTCACTGCGACTGCATTATTGGAGGTCGGAACTACGATTGTGCGAGACGCAGTTCGATAGATTTTGTAGTGCGATAAGTGGTAATTTTTTATTGCTGAGGATGGCTCAAATAGTGAGCTAAAACATAAAATTGAATTTGTGGCATATTAATAGGTATTAGTTAGCATTGCGCAATATAACTATATATACTATCCAGCGTTGACTCCTAACGCCCATTTGTATTTTGCCGTTATTTTTCCATTGTATTAAATCTTTTTATATTGACATTTTAGGAGATTTCGAAAGAAAAACTTTTCCTTAGACATTATTTCTAATAAATGTTAGATTACTTTTAAATTTGACGATAACTGCGTGTTGTGACTTTACATCCATTCTCCTGTACGGACACGTAATTACACGGCTGTAGTGACCACAGCGTAAAATCACGGTCTATACCACATTTAACACTCGAGATACACTAAGCTGGTACACTAAGCCGGCGTAAAGTGGGTCGTGTAAACGTTGTCATTGACGTGCAATACTGTGCCATTCTCGGTGTTGTATTGCGTCTCACAACAAAGCCTTGATTTGTTCGCGGTGTTTATGTGAGAAACAGAATAGCGTTAATCTAGGAGTCGCGACAAAATCGAATAGCCACAATTATTTTAAACAATATTGAGAGTCTGAAAGAAAATGTACAGTTAGTTGAATTACGATTGTAATAACTTGCAGTCGATGTAGCCTCGCATTTTATTGCGGTATAGTATTTTGACCATAACGGCTTTTCTTTCAACATGTGAGTAGCTTTAAAATTCACATGTCCGTTTCACTCAAAGACTGCACTGTCGACTTTGAAAACAGCTGACGCATAATAATAAATAACGTTACGTAGTGCTGAATGTGTTTTATTTCAAAATATATTTCTTTCCATCTTGGAACGTATTATTATGAGATAACGTCTAAAGTGAAACTTTCACTTCTTGTACTCAATAAAATATTGGCAAAATTTTACATATGCCGTTTCAGTAAAAATGATAATATATAGCAAAAAAAAAACATTAAAAGACATCTAAATAATGTTCGAAGTTTTATCTAAGAGGTTACATAGTATTTTACAGTTTTTTAGACATGTCTTAATTTTGAAAAAGCTTAATTTTAAATTGTGCACAAAATAAATTGTCAATTTTTGGAATAAAAATGGATTTTAGACAAATTCTATTAGCAGCGGAACACAATCAAAAATGTTAAAAGAGCATTTTAAAAGATTGCTCAGGGTGATAATTATTTTATGGGCCGTTTAATTAAAATTTATATAAAATTTTATGCGCTCCTGCAAAGTTTTAAGTCTCGTGCAACGCTCGGAACGCAATTCCAGCGGCTCCTTCAAATATCCGTTCTTTCATTCGGTGATCATTCTAAGAGGGCTTTTCCAGGGAAATGATGGTTCCACATTGCCGCGATAAGGAACGCGAGAATGCCGCCGAGAACGTTCCTTCCCGCAAAGGGAAATGTCATTCGTTCGCAATGAAGCAGAATTTTTCGCCTCGCTTCTCTTAATGGTAAGTTAGAATTTCTCTTGAGAATGAAGCTAAGCGAGCCCGAAATTCTTACAGACGTAAGTATACTCGGTGCGTCGTAGGAAGAAAGAAGGAGAAACCCGAAGCAGAGAAACATTAGGAACTATTTATCAGTTGACTTTCTCTCTATTCCCAGTGTATTTCGTATAGAAATAGTGCTTGGTTAAGGAAAAAGTCTTTGAATTAGGTTGCGACGGTCGGTTTAATTTATGAAACAAGAAAAGAAAATATGTCATAGAGGAAAAATGCTTGATTTAGAGTTTATATTTGTCGAAATTGTAGACATTTGCAATAGTCCATCAATGCAAATAGTGTTAATATGTTAAGTTAGGTTCCTACGTTTATCTTATTTTAACTTATTTGTAAGCTTCCTGAACTACTTCAACGTTGTTTGGAAGACTGATTAACAGCGAGTTATAGCGATTTAACTCAACTTGTTATAAGAGAGTGTATCGGTTACGGCGAACATAACGTATTTCATTATATGCACGCTACACTTTGTGCATAGTAATTGAGATGCAAATATTACTTTCCTAACGATTATTACAAAGTTACTTACTGACAGACTCGATGTTATTTACCTGGCTTTACCGCGCTTCAAAAGTTGCTGGTGCGCGTTACGCAGAATATCGTTGCAACAGCATCCTGCAACGAGACAAAAGATTTGCTGTTTTAGATTTATTATTAATGTAAAGATATAAAATATTATTTACTTGTGGCATATAAATTCTAGGAGGAAACTGTTTGATATCGTGATTACAATAGTATGGTGAAATAATTATAGTTAGGAGCTTCATAGAGTTATTACTATAAAGTTAGTAATGTATTTATAGTTTTATATAAATTGTTTAACAAAAATATAATTGGCATTGAAAACGATTAATATACAGTCATGGCCAACTGTAATTTTTAATATATAGCACTATAAATATAATTACAGCAATAACTATAAAAGTGAAGCTCCTAACTATAGTTATTTACTTTGCAATTATAGTTAGAAACACCATTCACTCTTCTCTTAGTAGACGATAAAATAGTAACATATACTGCTTTCTCAATATAGCAATGATCATATAATCATGTAATTTTTCAGATTTAAAATAATTTTAGCGTTTGAACTCTGCAAGTGCGCGTTTTTCGTACAAATTAAATGTTAAACGCGAACAACCGAAGAGTTAGCAGGTTTTGAGAAAACTAAGAGAAGAATGAAAAGTTCTACGTTCTAAATTAAATTAGTGGTTAGAAATCGGCTGCGCTTGTTGAAAGACAACAAGTAAAAAGAATAAATTGAAAAGGAGAGAAAGCACATATCTCTCTAGCAGGATCAAATCTTCGTGCTACAATCTACGACGTTCGCCACGCTCGAAATTGTATTAATCCTCGAAAGAGTGCTCTTACTCGTAATTTAACTCAACGTGTGCGACGCCGTGAACGAACGCGGACGATGCAATCGGAAACGTACGTAGCTCGGAGCGCAGACGTAACATAACTACATTAGCCCCCTTCGTGACGGTCGGTAGGGTCCTTTGAGGGTGGCACGGGGTGCCGAATACCAATCAGTTATGTCAATTGGCCCCAACAAAGTAATGAATGGTAATTGCAAGCCGCACATCCCTCTCTTTCCCCCTCCCCCATCCACACGCTACCCGCCCTTCGACCGAGTTCAAACATGCTCCCTCCAAACTGCCCACTACCACCGCGATGCTCCTCGTCGCGTCGGTACATGCCTCGCGAATGGATCCTCATGCTGGTCACCATCGATTTTAAACCGGATCTAATCGGATTTTCACGCGGGACACGGGCAGGCGTTGGTAATCATCAGTGGATTCACGCGAATCAACGTATCGGAGTTTCGTATGAACCGCCGAAAAAGTTTGTGAACGATTTACCAGTGAAATGGACGGACGCAAAAGAGTTGTTTATTTCAAAAAGAGATCTGGAATTTTAATCAAGAGGAAATATACGGCTGCTTTTATAGAGAGAGGGAGATTTCTCTTTATATAATAGATGTATGAGAAAAAAATTATTCATTTAGTTAAATTATCTTAGTTCGTTTTTATTTCTTTTGATAAAGAATATATGTATTTACATCAAACATATTATATATTTGACTCTTAAATATACATTTTCTAACGAAGGATATAAAGGCAAACAAAATTAATTTACGCAAATGAACAATTTTTTCCGTCAATGTATCAAAGAACATTATCACGATACAATAATTGGTATTAAAGCTGATGTTCAAATCGCGACTGAAGTGATATTTTTTGCAATAGTGCTTTGCAGTAAAGGTCCTTATTAGTATCACCATTAAACTGACGATCAATATAATATGTGATGTTATTTCTAGTTTTTAAGTCTGTTTTTTATTCCTGTACTTCTTTCTCTGGACTTCTCTCTCTCTCTCTCTCTTTTGCCAAATATTAAATATATATATATATATAATTTAGTTTATAATTTATTTTGGACTTTAAAGTCCAAAAGCGTATACTAATTCAGCTACAGAAAACAGATCTTATTGCGTTTCAAATCCAACAAACCAAATCAGTACGTAATTATAAAAAGAATATACTTGCAAATTTGCTTATAAATATTATCAAGCACCAAGATCCTTCGAAAATAGGAAATAGAATTCTTTTATTTAAATACTAAAGAAGTATTCTATAATAATATACTATTATTGATTTTATTCAAATATTTTAAGGCTCGCTGATCGTTTAATAAATTTATGCTATTATTTTCGTTAACTCTACAAACATACATACTGCCAATATTTCTTCACTTTAGTCTTGATCATCTTTGATATTCACAAATGTCGTTATCAACATTTCATCGAACGTTTAAAGTGGTCGTAATGTGGTCGTTATCAATAGCCTCAAATTTTCACCGCTAATGGCTTCTGCGAGCCGCTTTAAAATTCACTTAGCAGAAGTACCCCTCTTTTTTCGTTGCGTCGGAAGATTTAAAGAAGCTGCATGCGCTTTGCACCCAATGACGGCGGCACGTTTTCCCGACGTGTGGCAAAACAAAAACGAGGATAGTTGCCTGCCCCTCTCTCTCTCTGTCTCTCTCTCTATCTGTTATCTGGTAATTACACGGCGTAATTACGAATCTCGCATGACCAGCCCCCTCCTCCATTTCCAGCCAGTTCTTCCGGTCGCTTTGTTGGAGAAGTCGGAAAAATAGAAATCTGCCGGTAATTATGTTTTGCATTTCCGCGCGCAATTATGGAATGCCGTCGGCGAAATTTTGTCCTCACGGTTTTTTCGCGCAAAGAACACCTCGCCGTTCTCGACGGTTGAAGAAACGCTAGCTACCCTCCCCCTCTTTATTAGCATTACTCAGCGGTATGGTAATACAAAAGGGATCTCTCAGATTAAGCTTCGCGCTCGTTTCCATGCCATTCGTTACCGTCTTTGAGAAGGTGCCGCGACGGAGTTCATGAGTACGTTCGTAGTTTACAATGCGACGCGATAGGTTGTCACGCCAGTGTTCCGTATCTGCTCTGTTTCGACGACGAAACTTGTTATTAACCGTACAGTTATATTCACGGAAGACACTCCACGCGATGGTCCACTTGCTGTGTTTGGATGACAAATGTTGTTGTTTAATAAAGGAAAACTATCGTAATTACAGGTTTGCGTCGTTCAGAAAGATAATTTTAATACAAATTCACGCGTTGCGTGAATTTATTTTTAAGTAAGAAGTTGATTTAAACATACGCGATAAATTATAAATGGATTGCTCGGAATATCTAAAAAAAACTTTTAATTTTATAATTATATATGTATTTTTCATTTTATTATAATTGATAGTGATGCATAATTCGGCGAGGTTTTTGTAATTATCTAAAAATGATTCAAAAAATAAATCGAAATATCATATTATATATTGTTGAATCTTTTATGTATTAAATTTTGTGCGCCCCGACGATCACAGGTGATTCATATTTGACGTTTTTTTTATATTTAATCGTCATTATTGCGAATCAGATTTTACAATGTTACATTTTTTACTAGTATGTCATGTTAAAATTTGGGGTGCTGTAGCCATCCAACCGTATATGTTAATTTAACCTTTAAATGAGTATACTCACTTAAAAAAATTTAATGTATGCAGGAAGTAATGTTGTCTTTTTGTACATGTCAACGCGGAAAATAAATTTTTTATTCGGAGTCGTGCAATTAAAAGAAATAACAAAGTTTCAATGAAGGTTTCAAGTTTTGCGTAAATTGTACCTCTACTTGAGAAAAGTTTACAGAAAGTATCTACAAGTTTATCGCAAAATCTGAGACTGACGTATTTCGTTTTCTGCTAAATTGAAATTACATCTGGCAGTGATTGGCGCTGGAATTGCTCCCGTAATAATACGCATATCGACACGTGTTTGTATTAATTTACGATGATAATGAAACAATTGTTTGCCGAAAGTTTCCTTCGTGCGATTCAACCGCTGTTTATAATTGAAATCGATTTATTTGCGTATTAAGCATGAGTACATTCGTCATATGCAAACACCACGCGAACTCGCGATACCGAAACTATGAGACTCCGGTAACATTGATTGACTCACGAAATTGAAATTCAATGGCATATCGTTGTATGTTTACCCATTGTACTTCGGAATCTCCGTAATCAATTGCAGATTTTCCCGCGTTACACCGTATCCGATAGATTCTTACCGTATTTTTTTTTCACCGGACACCGATTTTTTTTACCGATCGTTATCATATATCTGATGATAATAAATACTCGAATACACCATGATGTAGCGTGTTGCGCCGTGTAAGTGCGCGTAGTTACGTATTACATGCAACATTTATATTCACATTCCTACCTGAGTCCGACTAAATCTTTGAAAGAGCGATGACAATGCTAGTAAGTGCTAGCTTCGCTCACAATGCCCATGCAGTAACAAGGTTCGTGTAAAGTGCTCGCAAATCAGACTCGATAAAATGGTAATCGCATCCAAGATAGAAGTTCGCTTAAATGTCCGCAGAAGTGGGAATGAAAAGAAAAAGCGACCGTAGGTTCTTACTAACTGACAGACTCTTTCCGACGCGCCGCCAATCAGCGTCTCCGACGTTTCTGTCTTCAAAGTACGCCGTAAAATATACGAAAGAGTTGATAATGCATTTCAACATGAGATATAATTCAGATTTAAATACATTGGAGATGAATAAAAAGAATTAAAAAATAAACGCAGTGACTGCAATGTGACTATAATGTGATTCTGAAAATGATATGTTTTTTGACAGTTAAGAAGTTTGAGCAGAGAGATGTTTCATTGAATTTTAAAACGTTTATTAAATTATGAGAAGAACATTTAAACATAGAATTATTTATAAGATGCACGACTAACGGTAAAATATCCATACAGTACAGAAATTTGTAGTAACAATGTTGCAGTGTTTACAATGTTACTGCGATATTGTTAGAACGTTGCAATGTTGCTGAAACAATCTGTGCTGTCTGAAATATTTAAGTGGCATTTGATCACATAGTCTCAAATGTTTTCAGTTTTCTAAGTGTTTATGAAATACCAACAGAGGATTTATCAGATGTTTGCAAAGTGTTTCAAAATAACCATCAATAAAATTTTTCATAAATCATATAATTATCAATAAAACTCTTCATAAAACATGATTAGCGTGATTAGCGAATGAAATCTCTCTGAGTTCTTTTAAAAACAAATGATGTGAATATCTGGCTTGATACAAACTCAAAACCAGAAGCTTTTTTTTTTGAATTTGTAATTCACATAAATTTATTAATACTTTCTTTATATGCTGTTCTTTTCTTTTCTATTTGCGTAATTAAATTATAATATTCTTATGTATATGCAGAATGAATACTAAATACTCTAAAAGATTTTAAGGTATGATTCCTCACACAGATTCAAAACGAAAACTTCATTGTATGTTCAAAACGATTTAGTTTCAAAAATATAAAATGTATGCCAAAGTAGATAGAAAAATTTTGTTTTTTCCAAAAATTTCAAAAATCACTATTTTGATGTTAAACACACACAAAATTTCATCAAAATAATCGAGTAGTTTTTGAAATTTTTGAAATTTTTCTTTTAATTTTGATACCTCTTTTTAAAATGAAGCTATTTTGGAAATATGAAGTTTTCGTTTTTAATTTATATGAGAAATCACTCCTTAAAATCTTTTAGAACATTTAATATCACCTTATATATGTTTTTTCTTTATTGTAAAAATGTACTCTATATTTAATGTAACAACATTTGTTAGATTGAGTTTTGAAGAACTCAAGAGAATGTTTTCTTAGAGCGCATAATAAATTAAGCTATCTAAACAGATATAGACATAATCTCTTACTAAACATTTTCGCCAGAGGGTGTTGGAAAATTTGACTAGGAGAGAGAATATAATGAGAAACTTGTTACCAATCGTAGTACGCGATCGCTGATCGTAACACGAGTTTCATGCAAGAGCTCTCGTGTAAGAATTTAAGACAGGCGGGTTCTGACGCTCACGTGAGCCGGGGCGAACTCCTTTATCCTCGGGTGAATGTCAGCGGGAGGGGTTGAATGAACTTCTAGAAAAGTTTTTTTCGGTGATTTATTCGTGTCGTACGCGGCAGGATTTACATCCGCGCGTTCATTTTTCTTTTGCGGCGAGTCCGTCGGGAAAGCCACTTTTGCTCCGGAAAACGGTGTACCGAGATAGAAATTCGGTTCCAATTCTATTCTAAGCCGGGCTGCACAACTAGCGCAGTAGTACGAATGTACGGAAATACAGATTCAATTCACGCCTCAACAGCCCACTATAGATTCATTTTACGGCGCACGAATAAAGGCGAATGACAGTGAGAACTTGAGAAGCTTGCTCATTATCTATTAACGATACGCTTGCATTTGATAGGTCCAAAACATTGTTTCTTTCGCGCGTATCTCCCATTTCCGTAAATAATTTCGTATTCCTAAAACAATGAAATTCAAAAAATATTGCGCCTCTAAATTACGCAGCAAGCAATCAGTTTTTAATTAATCTCTGCATGTTCGTTCTGCTGAAATATTAATTGAATGCCTCATTAAAAATTTGTAATATCGGATATGTTAATAATGTTGCGAATGAATTCATAATCCTTTATTCTGCGCAATAAAATTTCCTTTCTATTAGATTATCCCACTTCAGAAATGTATTTATTGTATAGCTCATCAGTACTGTTAATTTCTAGTTACCATATAATAATCGGCTCCACATTGTATATGACGGGACACGGGTGTGGCTGTGACGGCTAATTTCTAGATTATTAGGGAAATCCGCACCATGTTATAGTATTAAGGTAAATAGAGATTCTCTCGTGATGTAACAAAAACAATGTTTAATCAGTTTCAAACACGTAATTTGCGATAATGTGCGCAGTTAAGTTTTTCCTCAATTTTAATAAAAAAACATGCCACATTTCATTCTGACTTATAAAATTACGTACATATACATTTCAGTAAATCGGACTTTAAAACATTCAAAAACTGCTTACGCTTCTAGGCATGTATTTATTTAATTAGAAAAAGCTATAATTTTTTCTATTAAATAAATACATGCCTAATTAAATAAATGCCTTGAAGCGCAAGTAGCTCTTAAGCGTTTTAAATGTGTAAACAGTACAATATATCTAAATGACAAAGAGTAAGAAATCTGATGTAGCTTGTGTACAGACAGTAAATAGTAAATAAACATTTTATCAAAAAGGAGAATGTAATCCGATGAATATTTTGCCAGGTAAAACTCAACTTTACGTTATTATACTTGTATCTGCGAGCTTTGGATCAAACATCAGTAGCTCCGTGGATTTCTCGTTACGTGTTCGGAAACAAAGAGATCGTTAGGACATTTATACGGTACGTTGCATCGATAGTTCAAGCAAAAGCTTCTTAGCTCTCTGTGCAGCAGTCGGTGAAGTGCACCAATCGATGCGGTCGTACGTCACCGACATCTGTGCTCTACATCGACTGATGCAGCACAAGCTTTGTCTTGCCTTTCTACGGATATTTCGCAGGATATTTCATCTCGAGCTTCATATATTCGAAGACGAAACTCAAATCAATCGATTGACATTCAAATACCCTGCAGCAAAGTGAACTATCTTGATCTTAAAGGATGCAACTTCGCTTTTTGCCTGCGAAATATTTTGTCGACGTATTTATATAATTTCATATTATAGTTGTTATTTACATACTAACAGAAATCAAACGTAATCTCTTTCGTCCGGAAGGAACTTCTTTTCCTCCTCTCTTTTATTTTATATTCCATTACTTTTATGGAATCCATCAACATTGAATAAAATCGCAACGTGTTATATTTATAAATTTTGTCATAAATAAAAAATAATTTGTTCTTATTAAAACGCGTATCTTGTTACAATATAAGAATCACGGTATACAAGCGCGAAATTTATATTCAAAATACACACGTTGGGCATGTTTGTGCAAAGAAAAGTATACTGCAGCACGCTGAAATAGCAATGTCGGCGAGAACTCCCATATGATCATAGCCGCCCTTGATAACCAATATCCGGCCCGAGAACCCCTATTGCTAGGTACATACACGCGGGATGACAAATATGCTCTTACTACGCCTACTCGGTGCATATATTATTCATAACGCTATTATCATAACGCGATGTCGACTAGTTTACGAACTAAAGATGCCACGCTCGATAATTTGGAAGTGCTCCAGATGAGCATAACCGAGGATCATATCTTGCGATTAATGAGACAAGGAGACATTTTCGCGTGTCAGGAATTATTTTTCGAAATCGCGTACTGTTTCACGTCACGAGTCGTAGTTTTTTTTTATACGTGCATTGGAAGAATAGTATTGCTGAAGTGTTTAAAGTGTATTGATAAATATTTATCTTTTTCTTGTACTTTAGGAAAAAAGTAGTATGCTATATTCGCAAAGTTAATGTCATATTTCCAATTTTGGTTTTTAGTGTTGAAAAAATGTAGAACTCTTTTATTTTTATAAGGAATTGTAGAACTATGAAGAGAGAGAGAGAGAGAGAGAGAGAGAGTGTGTGTGTTACTAGACTGACATTATTTTTTTTATATTAATAGAAATAGAATGTCCTGCTAAATTCACAGATCCCACTTCACTATTCATAAAGTTAGTGCGACATTAATATGAAAGAAATGATCAGTTCCAGTAGCATTTTTTTTTATAGTTCTACAGTTCCATATAAAAATAAAAGAGAGCTTTTGCATTTTTTATAATAAAAAACCAAAGTTAAAAAAATTGCAGTGTTGGAACTTTGTTTAGATATAATTATAAAATATAAATCTCTGCTAGTACTAACGAGAAATGACACTCGAATTATTATGAAAAATTATCAGTATGATACTTTTTCTCCAAGTGTCATGTTGTTTTTTACGTGTATAAAAATTTGGCTAGACAGAAAATTGTGTTGTTATTTAAATAAATAATTATATTGGATGATCAAGCTTACAAGAGTATCGAAATCTTTTGCAGCGTTATCATTATGTTTAAGTGCCCTACATGATTATTTTGACGAGTCAATTTCCTGTATAGATCTGTACTTGGCCTAATTTTTATATGATTCAGTTGAACTATTCATTCTGTTTGCGATTTCTCACAACGGAGATAATAATTATCTGAATAATTTAATGGTGCTTGCATATAAAGAGACATTAAAGAGACTCCACGCTTGGGCAGTATGTCTGAATGATTTAGTGCGATGATAGCACGGACTACGGACTTGCGTCGTATTTCATGAGCGGTGATGATGCAGCATGGCATGGACGGACACGACCACTTTTGCCGGATGGACCGGTAGGAAGTGTCCATCGGTGAAATGAGACTAATGTACTTGGAGCACGTGTTCCAATAATGACACATAGTTTATATATTCTGTACATACAAGGACACGTGATAGCAGTTTCGCCATGGAAAAGGCTAATATTTGCCAAACTTTGACATGTTTTCAAAAAATTTATTTTTGCTGCGTAAAAATTTAACCAAAAGTTACTTAAAAAAATTAGAGTTATATTTAACAGGTATATATAGTTCAATTCAAGAACTGTGTGTACCTACTAGATAGAAGATAGATCTACATCTAATTCATTTTCTGCTGTGTACATATAACTTGAATATAATATGCGGAAATATCTAAAATTTTAGCTAGATACAGAAAATAATTTTATTGGATCATCAAAATGAGAAACTCAATATTAAATGATAAATGATGTCAGAAAAAATTTTGATATTCTCAACCGTTTCTCAACAATTTTACGTATAATTATTTTGACAGTTCAACAAAATTATTTTCAGATCCGTATCATCTAGTTAAATTTTTAGATACTTCAAAAAACTGATATCAATTCGTGAATCAATTGCGTTTTACATGAAAGTTTTACTAAATGTAAAGTTCTGAAACGAGAATGAATCAAGTCCATAATTTTTTTGCAAGATCCATTTTAAGTAGAAAAACACATAAAATATAATTTAAAAAATAATGAACCTTTTTGCTCCGAGCTTTTCACATATCAGTATAGTAGCGCCCTTTATATTGTTGACCATCAAAATATTAAACATGTTAAACATGAAAATTTTAAAAGCTTTTTTTGCCTCTCATGTTAAACATACGATAGAAAAGTAAATGAATTTTTATCTAAGGGAAACGTTATAGATAACAAAGTATGTAAATACTATACGCGATTTTTTTTTTAAATAAAAGAGATAGCTGCATTTTTCTATTCCTGCACTTGCCCAAGGCATATATTAAGTTGTAAAGCTACAGTCAATAACATAATAAAAACACAAATTGCACAGACTATATTTTTATACATATACATATATAGACACGGATATATGTTACCTAGTTTTAAAAATAAAATTACTTTGAATGTTATCGCGTTTCGTTATTTGATTGTTCGTTTTGCTTCAAATTCAATTTTTAATATCAAATTTAAAATTTACTACTTTATAAAAAAGAGTAAAATATATTATTCTGTAAAATTTAATTTTTTAAAAGATTTATCAAATGTTGTAACTATGTGTCACCTTCTAATGTACATATACAATTGTAAAATTATTATATATAAATAAATAATTAATAAGAATACGATTTGAAAAGAAAATAAAAAGATAAATATAATTTCTATTGTTAATACATTCATGATTCTCAGATTTTCTTCTGTCTACAAGGTGGAATTGATTTCACCTTTTAATAATTAAAACTAGAAGAGCTTAACGAAGAAGTAATTTTAAATTATAACTGCGTGAAGAATTAAAATTCTATTTTAATACAACTTGTTATTAATGTAACTTGTTATTCAATATAACTTGTATTTATAAATTTACATAAAAACATAAATAGTATTTTTAAAGCTTAAGTTTATTCAGCTTTTTGTTGGAGCAAATTGAAATCTGATATTTATCAATCGACGTAATAATTAGTCATCAATAATTATACTATTATTAATATAAGATTGAAATAATAATATTAGTTGAACTTGAATTAATAATTTTAACTAGAAGTGATATAACTTAATAAGAAACTTAACTGCTTCAGGTTTTAAATTTTTCAAAAGACATAATAGTTTTATATCCAGTTTAAATTAATTTATAACAAGAAGAAATAAATCTCCAGGAGGAGAGATAAGTGTAATGACTTTTATGCGCTTTTAAATCTTAATGTAGAATCAATCCACTTGCGACTTTTTGAAGTGGAACCCGGACGGGTTCGATTGGGAAGTGAGGGAGATTCATTGGGATAGATCTTAAGTTTATTACTCGTGAGTTTTCGGACAGTGAAAGTGGAGTGTGGTAGAATTCCGAGCGTGCTCCAGGGACTAGAAGAAAGACATTCCCAGATCGTTACCCGACATTTGGCTCTGATATTGAATGAGAGTTCTTCAGACTTGAGCTAAAAGGAGAAACTCGAGATTAAGTAGGAAAGAAATAGAGTTCACGATGAAGCGATAGTATTTCGGTATTGTTCGGTATACTTCGGTTATTTCGACCGATTCATTTGGTAGCAAGTAAACTGAAAGTTTCATGCAGTGGTATACGTAAAAGTTTCAATTCCGTAAAAATCATAGTTATTGTTATTGCACGACGCATTATGGAAAATGGATACAACATTAAATAATCCCAATTTTCATGTTTACGCGTAGCTGTATAATAATCGAAAAATTGATCATCGTGCGTTAATTCGTCCAATATCTTTTATTGTGTACTTCGTGCATTTCCCTCGATATTTTCAAATATCAATATCTTGATTAAAAATATCATATATTTTACTTTAACTGACAATTATGTTCAATGAAATATTTGTTTCGCGAAATGCGGGATACGTAATTCCACACCCGTATTTTAACATTATTACGGTGATTCTCGACATTCAAGAGCGTTGTCATATTACATGTACGCGGATGAACACTGCTTTTTAATATTGTGTGTGTATGCATGTGCGTACCTGAAATATTTATATACCTTTACTTTTGTTTTTTGGCTCGTCCACATAAATCGTACACCGCGAATCAAATTTTTCAATAAATATTGTAATACCGCGCGAAATTAGCACGACGCGAATCCTAATATCAACGGGATATATAACGATAAGGGCTCGCTGACTTTAGATACAACTACTTGCGTGGACTGGACGCCAGATAGGAAATTAGTTTGTTCTCCCTAATCGTGGCGTGTGGTTTATGTGTGTGTTGCAGGTTGCTACGCTCTCGTAGGTTTTGTTATCTTATGTGGTCTATCTGCAATCTGGACAGTGACACATTGTTGCTACATCGGATATTTCTGTAACAATGAAGATCTGTCACGATACACGCCATCATATGTGTGACGCGTGTGACGTGTCATGTGGTTTTAGGATTAAACTGTATTGCACCATAGGCTACGTATTAAATCTATAATACGCAAGGTAGCGTAATTGCACTCTGGAAATGCTCGGTGTTTCGGTAATTTAAAAGAATTTTGTAAAATACTTCGTCCAGTAAGTTTTAATTTATTAAGTAAAAGATTTAAATATAATAATAATGTAGTGATTATCTACAGTGTTTTTAACTTTTAATTAAATATGTTAATTTTGTATGTACAGTTCTAATTAGTGTGTCATTAAAGAAATCTAATACGAAATCAAAATGTTTTATCAAATGTTTTAGCTAATTTTTAATTAATTTTGTATTTTTGTGTAAGAGAAATATATGATTATTTATTATTGCCAACATTCTACTTGGTTTATTTATTAAGAAATTTATAATAATAATACGCAAAAGTATTAATAAATACACTTTAAATTTCTTGGAGTGAAATTTTATTCCAAGAGGGTAAAAATACAACTACATTTTGAAAGAGTGAAAATATTTCATTCTTTGAAAAAAAGTAATAATTTTAGAGTGAAAATTATCACTCTTTTTCAAGAAGTGAAATATTTTCATTCTTCCTCAAAGATTGCATTTTCACTCTTGGAGTGAGATTTTACTCCAAGAAATTTAGAGTGTACAGTAATAGAGCCAGTGATTTTTGGTAATTGTCTAAAATTTAAAAAATCAACGTTTTTGTACAATTTAGTCTATTAAAAACGAATAAACTTATTTCGTTTTTGTCCACATTAGAGAAGAATGCAATTTGTTTCTTAGAAAAGAATGCAATTTGTTTCTTATTATTCTGTTAATGCCGCTTCGTTATTGATTCTTTGTTGCAAGCGAAAATGCTCAAGTACGCTTGAAAAAGAGACGCGACCAAGTGCTGTAAAGAAGCGCTAATTCTCCGCGAAATGAAGAAAGCGCAAATCGGTTTACTAGTGTAGGACACGATACATAAACACGGCACAATTCTTGCTAAAGATGCAAAGACACAAAGCTCATTATTCGACATCCAGTTGCCAGTAGTATTCATAAAATTTTCGAAAGCACCCTTGAGTCTTATTTACAGCTACCGTTTATCGCGGACAAGCGGAAAATTACGTGACAGGAAAGACGAAGCATTCGATAAAAAGAATAACACGTGGGAGATTGAAAATTCATTGCAGTAAATTTAAATCCAATCGATTATGATTTATTTTCTGGTTGACTGACCCGCGCATTATCAAGGTAGCACATTTTCAAGAAGCGCTGGAACAGCAGCTGGAACGAATGATAATGCGTGTTGCGAACAAAGCAACGATCGGGAAAAGATTGCCATGTATTTCTGAAGCAATTCTAGCGTACATGCCCTTTTCCCTGGGGCAGCAACTTTCCAGATAAATCAAATATGTAGCGAAATGTGCGCGAGGCAACGAGAACGAAGGGGGAGGAAACAGACTCGGTGTCGGGCATCGGAGGGCGGAACCTCCTCGTCGAAGCTACCGCTCCGAACTGTCTGCACCTCGCAGTCTCGAACCTGGAAACGCGATAATGTCGCGCGTAATTAATTCGCCGTTGCAATTACATTTTCCTTCTCCTCATCCCCATCGTTCCACCTTCGCGACCGTTGCATCGTAATCGTAGGGAAACGCCCGATTTGCCTGAAGCCCCAGGGATGTTAGCTGTTTGTAAATAATTCTAATCTAGATATCGTGGCGTCGTGCATGAAAATTGAGCCTCCCAATTCGCAATGTATTAATCAGAATACGTGATAACGTCGACTATTCCGTAACGAATATATATGTGTAATTTGAAATTGTATGTCGACGCGTATGTGTTTGCGTGTGAGATATCAATAATTTTAGAGCCACACCGCTTCATGACTTGGATCGTTGAAAATCGGACTTGTGTGTATATATGTGTGCATACGCGCGCGAGGGTGTGTGTGTGTGTGTGTGTCATTTAAGGCCCAGTTATCCGCGTAATTCGCCGGAAATGCGCAATTGAGACGGCACAGTATAGTTCTCAATTCGAATGTACTTGCTAATGTGTCTCAGCTTCTTATCTATTATAATTGACATATCTCATTCTAATTTTTAATTAAAGTAATGGCGCGAATAACAATGTTCAAGATAATATATGTACTCTAAAAAATAGTGATCCCTATATAATTCTCACTGTATTGATGTTAATACTAACAATAATATGATGTGGACTTAACATCATAATGCTGTTGATATAAACACTGAAGATTTGAAATCCATATCATGTTGATGTTAATATTAATATTAACACAGTGAGAATTACATATACACTGTATGGATATTAAATCTACATAAATATTTTTTAGAGTGTAGTCATTTCTGTATTTACGATATCTATTGTCTGCGTATATTATCAAAAATACCTTTTAACAAAAAAAATGAACAATATAATATATTATAGAATCGTATATGTGTGATAACAAACTATAGAAATCAAAGGCTTAAATGCTTGTATTTAGCTGAATCTTAAATGCTTGTATGATTCTTGTGTGAATTTATATAATGTAGTTACATAATGTAGTCCCCAGAGACGCGCGTCATGATTTTTCGATTTTGAAAACGCTTTTTTCGCAATAAGAATTAATTATTTACAGATGTCGAATATTAAAATCTGTAAATAATTAATTCTTATTGCGAAAAATATTACCTCGGCCGGGAGACAAAAAAATGAATACTCTATCTAGTTGAAAAATTTATTAAATTTGAGATTTCATATACCTTAAATGATCGATCAAAACGTATGAAAAAATTTATGATGTATTTTGATCGATCAAAATTTTTGCATTAATTTAACACAAGATACATATGTTAGAAAGTAATACAAATGTAATACATTATATAAAAATTATCCAAAAAAAATTATCTAATTATATAAAAGAATGCCTATATTCAGTCAAAGCAGATCTTAGAGCTTAAATATTTCTGCGCAAAATTGATATACACATCTAATTCTACAAACTGTCGAAATTTTTTTCTGTTTTGAAATATATTATCATGAGCAGAACCAGAGTAATATTGTTACTTATTAAATAATTTAATAATTTTTGATGTTAATAAGCATCTTTATAAAAATATTAATAATTAGATGTTAATGAGAATCTTAAATCTGCAAATAATTTTATTACGAAAAATATTGCTTAAAAAATGTAATATTTGCATACAATTTGGAGGCACAAAAATTTTACAAGTATATTTCTTCAATAAAATTTATACCGCGTTACAGTTAAATTAACATGTATATTCTTCTTTTATTTATCTTAGAATTTACGTTAAAAAATTACCATATTACTCTTATGTTATTTAATTATTCATTTACTTATAAACTGTGATATTTTAACATTAAGAAATTCAATTAACTCTCGGGTATGTTATAAAATACATAAAATTACACAAAAATTTTAACAAGAACTGGTTTTAATATAAGTGTAAAATGTTTTTACTGTGAGAATTTTAAAACTTTGTGAGAATTTTAAAATGTGTCTAATAATAAAACGTACAGTAACATGTTCTCCTCCAGGGAGCAAAAATTCCAAATTTTATAAAGTTCAACACGCGAACGATAGAATAACTCTTCAATTATGTATCTATCGATAACTTTGTACATGTTTCGCATACTCTGCTGTATTATAATTGTAGTCAATTTTGTTCGGTTTGATTTTCTGTGATAAAATCATTGTTATTATAAATTTATCCATGCAATAGCGTTTAAGGAAATATAGTCTAAAAAAACGAAAGCATGGAAATAACAATATTCATAACCCAAATAAAAAAAAAATTTTAATGAAGTATATTATTATTAATAGCAATATTTTAATGTTGCCATATTTTAATATAACTGCATTTTATTATCGCTTTCTACTATCTAATGATTCTTGTTGATAATTGTTCCTTGAATTAACTATTTCTCTTTCTTTTTTGTTTACACAACGCACTTGCTACTTCTTCATTATCATCGTTCTGACAGAATATTCCTATCTTTCCCGAGACAATATAACCGTCGCGAAATAACGATGTAGACTCAGTATCGCGATGCTCACGAATTCATTAAACGTACACATGACGTCATATTATTTTACATGTTCTAACTAGTAACTCACGTAACGCGAATATATTGTAGAAACTTCATCCAAGTGTTACTTGCACAAAACACACGCAGTCGCTTTTGCTTGCGCGTGGATAACTTTCGTTCCCACGTATCCGACACGGATCAGTCCAGTCCAGCGAAACGAAATCGGAAATTAATTTTCCGGATCGTCAAATAGGTTATCATTGATGTGACGTCAGACTTAAGCTACGTCGGCGCTCATTACGCGGATGCGAATGTGCGGACGGACGTGTGCACGCGGGGAGGCTTTCTATCGTCGTTTGGTGAACGAGATATGACGGATGTCCCCCACGGTTGGTAACATATTCTCTCGTGCATAGGGTGCATCCGTTCCCGACCCATCTCGAGGCAGATAGCACAGGAAGAGCGAAACGACGATACGGAAAGCCGCGTGTGTCGCAATTATGTGAGGCTTTGACGTCTCAAGATGGATCGCGCCATTCCACAAAATGTCTACCACGTAAATCATTACTCGCCTGAATCTCTTGGAGCCTCGGCATTTTGCGGAGCGAAAGATTCGTAAATTATGTTTGAGACTTTCTCTCTTTCCTTGCCCCTCTCAAAGTATCGCGCGCGCCTTTGAGCGACGCGAAGCCAAAGGGGTTGCGAAACGAAGTAATTAATGCGCCGCGTTTCTCGCGCGGCTGCAAGCCCTCCTGTTTTCCGAGGAGTTTTGCGCAAGGGTGATGCAAATTACTGTTGATATATCTGACAGGAGAGTTTTATTGGAGATTAAGCGGAGAAGTGATGGTCGGGGATATGAGATTATCCATTATGGCGTGGCTGGCCTATAAAATTAGGCGCTTGATTTTATCCATTACATCCGCTGCGCTCAAGTGCCGAATTTTTGTATCATCGATTAAAAAAAATTTTTGAAATTCTGTGATTCTATTACGTACATTCAATGAGCAGCCGAAATTGTTAGCAGCCTCAAATTCCTATTATTCGTGGTTATTGGAAAAAAATTTTAAATTTCTCTTCCAAATATAAAAACATAAAATAACATATAACTATTGTATATGTTTTTCTGACATAACGATATTTCCGCTTATAGCTATACGGCTGACCTAAAAACCATAAAATCAAGCGCTTTATCCACAACATTTATTGCGTTCAAGTCTCGAATTTCTAACTTACCGATTTTTGAACTATAAAATTCTATTATTTTGTATTACGTGCATTCAATGAGCAATCAACGTTGCTAAAAGCCTCGAATTCCTACTATTCATGATTATTGAAAAAATTTAAATATTATCTTCTTTCAAATAGAAATAAATAAATATATTGTTACAATTTCTCTGAAATAATGTTTTCGTTTACAGTGTGGTTGACCTATATAAAATGAAACATTTTTATCTTATTCTCTGTATTTACTATACTTAAGTCTTGAATATTTTTTAATTATCAATTTTTGAAATTTGAAATTCCATACTACGTTCAAAATCGCTAGAAGCTTCATATTTCTATCATTCACAATTATTATAGAAAAAAATTAAACATCCTCTTCCAAACATTCAGAAATATAAAGTAATATATAGTCATTGTATAAATTCTTTGACATACTAATGTTTCCGTTTATAGTGTGGTTATGCTGTAAAATTAGACGCTTAATTTTGCATTACATGTTTGTTTTGTTCAAGTTTCGAATTTCCTAATTATCGATTTTTGAAATGAAATTCTATATTATATGTATTCAATGAGTAATCAAAATCACTAGAAGCCTTAAATCTCTATTTACGATTAAAATAATATAAATTTGAAATATCTTGTTTCAAACATACGAATGTAAAATAATATACATTGTATGTAATTTTGTCTGACAATGTTTTCCGAGGAGTTTTGTAGAGAGTGATGCAAATTACTATTAAAATATCTGATGGGAGAATTTTTTCCCTCTAATAATGTTTTCGCTTACAAATTTGACGTTTGAAACAATTCGTTTAAAGCAAAACTTTCATAGTAACTTTAATTAACATTTAATATTAACAACTGCACGATATGTACCAGTTCTTTATTTTGTAACAGCAACAGAGAATTGTTTCCATATTGGTCGAATTTACGGGAAAACGGTCCGTGCTAATAATACCGCGGTTAATTACGAAGTTAATTGTAAGATAAACGTACAAACTGCGCGACGAATTTGTTAGGACGCTTACGTACCTCTCTAATTGATTTTAACAGTGTGAATGCGAATGCATTGTTTCACTCGGTGATTTAGCGAGTACGCGGTTGCCCAACGCGAATACGATACCATCGATAACATGGCATATCAATATTACGCGGCTACGTATCGTAATCTGTGCGTGTAGCGGAAAGCTCTCCTATAATCCGATCAGCCGTAACAACCGCTCGTGGAAATATATTTTCAGACTTTCACTTCTTTTTTTTCGTTCCCTGCGCAGAAATTTTGGCGCGGCGTGGATTACGCGTTTAACAATGCGGTTACAAGATTCTACCTCGGGAGACGTAATATGATTTCCTGTGTACTTAATTAACGAGCCGGTGTATCATTACTGTCGTAATGACGTAATCGGCGTGGTACGTGTAATTTACACATGTCTAATGTTGATTAAAATTGAATAGCCTTTTTAATGAGTCCGCTCGTTGAAAATTACGAAAATTTAATAAATGAGTAAGCAAAATAACGAGTCAGCCAACCAAAAAAAGGCATTAACATTAGCGGATTAACATATTCGCAACACTAGCCTGCAATTGAACATGTCAAGCTGCGTTGAGTGGCACCAGGCGCGTTACGTTAAAATAAAAATATGTTAATATGCACGTCGTCATTTGCATTGCCGCCATGCAATCTCGTGACGTGATTATCATACATTTCGCTCTTAATTTTCTAGTTCACCAGTCGATGCCATGTGAAATGACGTCGATTGGTAGATAAAATGCGTGCTAACTAAATTTTCGTTCCCTTCATCAGCGGATGATGAAGTGACTGATGTGCCATTTCGATTGTGTGTGTATAAACACAGTGTCTAAAATTCACTCACGTTTGCACGAAAATTTATGATTAAGTATTACTCTAAATTCGTTTCCACTGTTGTAAACAATCAATGATGGATACGTAATGTATCAGTGGAGGTACAAAGCTGAACGTAATACACTTAGTATGTACGCGTTAACATCAGCAAAGTAGCTTAGAGTCTTTAATGACTGAAACGCGGACTTACTCTGAAATCTCATTTATGGAAGTGCATATCTCCAACTTCGTTGGGACCCGCAATTTACGTCTTTGTTTATCGTCTTGTCCGACCGTGCTCTTTGCGCTCCGAGCGTCAGCGGTAGTCTAGTCTTGTTACCTTTGCTTCTTGACGGTCTTTATGCACCAGAATTGCGTCTCAGTCGAGAATGAGTACAAAAGTGCGCTACGTTAATATATGGTTCATTATATGAGTATGTAATCCTCGCGGTCTCGTACTGTTCCGTACTGTTCGCGTTTAAATTTAGAGCTCATGCCTGTACAGTCCAGCGCTACAGTCTTCAGTAAGAAAATTATGAAAAATATTATCTTATAAGTGCATACATCGTCTCCTTTGTTCAGAACAGTGGTTTTTAATCTTCTGACGACTGGCATTCCTCAGATTCTTAGAACATGTTCCTTTTATAAAAAAATTTTAATTTCCTACGTCAAAGCTGTCCACAATAAAATTAAATTTACGCGTTAGCTGCATTCTCGGACTTGTGCGCTTTAAATAAGACAATTAACGCTGCGTGTTAAATTCATGGTTGATCATTTTTAGTATGTCTTCTATAAAGTGTTCCATATTCTACGTACTTTTTATCCAAATTTTTCAAGCAATTCTAATTTTTTCTTAGTGAACATTTAATTAGACTTAAATTTGTGCTGTCCAATTTTCGTTTAATTTTAAATTTCCTTTCTTTCCAATTTTCGAATTAAAATTTAAAATAACTATGATTATAGAAATAGTGACGTATATACTTACATATATTATAAAAGAATAACATCATTTTATCTTTTTTTTCATCTTTAAAATTTAAATCGTTAAATTCTTTAACTTTTAATAGATTTTTTTTCTATGATGCTAAAGCTATTTGTGACTCTTTATTTCACAAGAGAGAAAATTTAAGATGCATATATACTATACAAAATTACCTTATAAATTTGTAAGGGTATTCAAGATGTTATTAAAGATGATGCAACATGATATTAATGTATACTTGCACTTGATAGCGTTTCGAGAAGGGTATGAAACAAAATTATCACGTTACATGTAAAGCACTTCATTCAGATTTTATTCATGTCGATGCATAAACATAGATAAAATCGAAAGAGGTGGAAAATTCAGGCTCTCCGGTTATGACAAAATCTTTTAAATCATCGATAGCTAACATTATGGTGTTTCCTATATAGATAAGGGAAACGTGTATATTTGTGTATAACCGAACCAGAAATGATTCGATGTTTATTCGTTGATGAATAGTCAATGTCGAATACTGATATTTTTGTCATATTCGACCTTATCATAATTATTTTATATTAATTAATCAATTGCAAATATTTGTATAAAATTTCTATTGGCTTTTGGCCACCATATCAAATACAATGTATATGTGTACATATTGTGCTTTTTGTATCAATTCTCTGATATGTAGATTTGACTGAAAAACAATAGAAATTTTATAGAAACATTTGCAATTGCTAAATTAATATAGAAACATTCACATAATTATGATGAAGTATAAAATGACAAATATATCCATACTAGTCCATACCAATATTAGACACTAACAATTTACCAACGCCTTGATGTTGATTTAACTAACATTTGGTTGGGCATTAGAAAATTGCAGAATCGCTCTCAATTGCAACTGTTCATATATTTCGCTTGCATTGTAAATGTCAGCTAGTTAATTTCACGTAAATGTCACTCCTTTCTGTATCTTGCAATTAGTTCCATACTCACTAAGCATAGATATATTCGGAAGGGTTGGTGGTATAAGATACTGAAGGTATAGATGTAGAACTTTTTCATGCATGGAAAATATAAATAAAAATAAAATTACGCTAAATAGCCAAACGAACAATAATAAGGAGACCACAAGAGAAAGCATGACGAAATGATCTCACGATAGTCAGCATCCGGTTTGTGCCACACACAAACGAATCGACGGGGGGTACATTATAATGAAATCGGTTTTCGCTTAGCGTGCTTTCTAGCGGCCTTTATTAAATCTGCGATTTCGTCGCTCCCTTTTTCTTCCTTTCTCTCTTTTTCTCTCACTTCTCTCACGTTTTTTTATTATTATTCACAGCTTGCGAATCTTACGGCCTTATTCTCGACGGTGAACGGAGGTGAACCTGTCTATTGCCCTTCACTTCTTTTTCTTTTCTCGCTTTTCGTCGATCTCGAACGAACTTACAATGGTGGCCGCGCCGTCTTTACTGCTCGATGGTCTCTTCCGTCCATCGTCATGGATTGAGAGGGAATAAAACCGTAATGCACGTGAAGCGCTTAACGGTAACTCGACGTATTCAATTTAGTCCGTACTCTTGTATTTCGCGCTCACAGCAGGCGAACCTGTTCTCGACTTTCCTTTACGACCAGACCTGCACTTGCAGTTGTGACACTGTCTCTTATAGAAAATAAATGTTTTTCAAACGAAAAAGTAAAAAGCCAGTTTACTTCGCTCAAATTTTTCTCAGGTGCCGCGAATATAGTGAATTAAAAAAGTCGTACGAGTCATACAATTTGTAGTAATTCGTCTCTTGATTTTTATGGATATGTTCCTTTATTTTCTGTCTTTCCGTCGGAAATGTAATGAAGGATTAGCCTTTCACATGCAAGCGGAACTAACATCATCACTTGCCGTTCAGCATGATAAAGCGTTTTAAAGTTTAACGAACTCTAAGCGAGGTAGCAATATGATTGTCCGAATACATAATCACGATAATTGTAATATCTTAAGCTCTCAAAAATCTAGACATAAAAAAAATTGATCGAATTATATCGGATAGTTCAAATATTAATTGAGCAGATAATCATACTAAAATTTTAAAAAAACATGATCATTTCGAGCTCGCAAAGAATCGTCGAGAATAGTCTCGATGCTTTTTCCTTTTCCTCTTTCTTTTTCTTCCGATGAGAGTGTGCGGAAAGTGTTTCTTCCCTGATGCAATAGAAAAACTAATTTTCGGCGTGATCTGGGTTTCATCGCTGGCGCTGGAAATACGGAGAACGGAATTAGGAGAGCGCTGTTAGCCGCCGGGCGAAATGGGCTTCGGGTCTCGCTTTGGCCGCGCAGTTAATTTTAGTTTCGTTTGGAACATTTTGTGTCGACGATAGCCGTAGGCAATTCTCTTATGCTGTTCATCGCACACAGGAAGATGTCATGACACAAAAGTTGATATTTTAAATAACGCTTAATAAATAAAATATTCATTATCGATGATTATAAATCTGCGCGTGTCTGTCAATTCTATTACACACATATTGGTTGAAAAAAAAGGAGCATATGTTATACACAAAAATGTACATTAATACACACAAAATATATCCAATTAAAGTATTTTATAAATAAAAGCATGCATGGAGTTTGATCAAATTTTCAGAGAAATTTAATGTAGTACATATTTGCAGACTGCAATAAAAAAAAAATAGAATTTGTACACGAGGAGAAAATCCCAAATTTGTTATATTATGTTATATAAAACACAAATATTATGTAAAATGAAATATATGTTTTAAAAGATCAAAGTTTTTATCGGATCAATTAAATCGATCAATTCTGTTTAAGATCAGATGATGCTAATCTTTGTGGAGATAAACTATTAAATCAGATTGTATCAAAAATTAATTAATAATTATTAATATATAAAGAAGAGTAATCAATAATGACTGCGTATTAAAATATTTATGCAATTGTTTTATCATATTTTCTATAATTTTTCTTCTAGATATTATTTATATTAAAGTATGTTTTAACCTTTATGAGCCAGTTATAAGCCAAAATTGCGTAGTGCAAGTCGTAAATAGTTCTAAAAAGATGATTTTTTTTGTACGATATGGCAAATTTTATTTCTCCAAAAGTTCACAGTTATTAAAAGATATAATGGAAAGCACGAAAGATATAATGAAAAAGCATACTATTTGTATATTCCTGAAAAGTGTGACGCAGTCGTATCCATATGATAAAATGTAAAAATTATTTGCTAATGCTCATACATAATTAAACTGTATAAAAAGGAAATATATCGCGTAGACGCAAAAAGAGATAAATCCGATTTTGCGCAGTTCATATTTTATCAATACGTAAATGCAAACGTTGTTATACCGCGTACTTTTGACCCAAAAAATAATCCATTATTTTTCGACATACAACTTTATGTTGGTATTCTTTCGAGTTTACTTCACTTTTCGGTCCCATGAGTATTTTATAAATGCATCTCGCGTTCGTCGGCGTACCGCTTACCGAGCTAAAAATCGGTCATGTTCCAACTGTTTGCCGATATCGGCAAATCAGTCGGAAAAGATATAAAATCCCAGCGCGATACCACACGCAGAGCGGCTTAACGAACTTTTATTAAAATAGAATTTGAGACGCACGTAGCTCACGTGTCAGACGCCTGGTACGGTGGAAACGAACCGGCAAACCATTTTGTGTGTTCAACGTGACTGTGAAAATATGCGTCGGCATGAAACTAAATTAGTCGCAGTAAGAATTTGAAAGTGGTTAAAAAACCTTTCGCCGGGTTCGCTAACAGCAGCACGTACGAGGTATAAAAATGGATTTTACAAGTCGCATCCTACCTACTAATTGAACATAAAATTCGCGACAGTTCGCGCATTAAAGTTCGTTCATTATAAAATGCTGGCGTATATGTACCAACCTTTCGGGTACACCTTTCGAAATAATTTATTACAAAAGTCATGCGAGATCTTATTACTTTAATATAGAAACATTTTTCATACAAAAGGAAAAATCTCAAACATCTATATATTACAACAGAAATCAGAATACAATTATATAAAAATACTGCGTTTAACAAAAGATATTATTGTATCGCTGCACTGAAAATAATGGAAAATATAATATCGATTAAAATCGTAATATATAATAATAGCCACGATAAAAAAAAAAGTCACAAAGAATATATACATATATCTCCATTATGTTTATTAATTAAAAATATTAACAGTTTTTCAGTCCGGCAGCGAAGTGATAATTGATAAGACCGATGTATAAATCATGCAACGGATATGGGGATGCCTGCTTCGTATCATGATAAATAATAGGTGCGGACACAAAACGGAAAAATGACAATGTTTATGGGGATAATACTAGCGTAACATCGATACGTGTAGCTAAAATTGTGTAATGGCACTTCGCTTTAGTGTCGATAAAATACACTGTGCTCCGGTATGAATAGCTGTTCCACACGTTTTCATATAACAATGGGTGGCTATGGAAAAGATAAAAATGTATCTATATAAAACAACAATTACAAAAATCTCGATTATGGACATACGGATATTAATTTTAGCTTTGCTATTTGCCGTTCTCTCGTTTTTTTCTGATTTTTGTACTTTTACTTTATATTTTATTAAATTTTTATACACATTTGATAACGTTTCCATAAAATGGAGTATTAGAATAATCGAGTATCAAAAAACTTCAAAATCATATTGTTAATAATCTAAAAAGCCAGTTCAAGCGAGAGAAATGAAGAGGGTTAGAGAGAGAGAGAGAGAGAGAGTAAAGAGAATTTTCTTGTTCATCTATCATGACACACGTTAACTTGGAATCGATAATTTATTCGAGCGCAGTTATGTGTTTGCAATCCTCTGAAGCATTAACCCCAGTCGCCCGCATTTCTTCAGCGCTTCATCAATTTATTATGCATGCCGTAAAACAAACTCGTATAAAAGCGAGCCATAAAGGCTCCAGGTAGGTCAGCGTGCAACTCCGCAGCGTCCCGTGTAATCGATGCCCCCTCAAACGTACGTGGGGGCGAGATGTTCAGTGTTGTAATATCGCGGCCGTTGCAGGTATTCCGGGCGGAGGTCTGCTCAGGGAATAGCATATGTCGTCATTGCGTTGTCAAATATTCAAGTCAATCTAGAGTGTCGACGGCTCCCGACCAACTATGTTCTGAACTAATCTAACTAACTCGTGAGCAATTGAACAGCAAGTTCGGAAAACGTGCTAAGTCGTCCTGGGTGCTAGAACATTCGGTCATATACCAGCGTGCATCGTATAAATGACTGCTGACCGAGATTCATGGACTGCTCGACATAAATTCATCGATAACACGAAATTTCCGCGAGGAATTGTGACAAAGATATACGAGTCAGTTGCTTTGAACTATTAATTATGCGGTGAAATATTAATTGGAAACTAATTTCATAACATGAAATTCATAACATGAAATTCCGCAGATATAATATTTGTAGGTGTTATAATTACGAAATATAGTGAAACATACTTTTCACACTATAAATAGTAAAACATACTTTTCCCACTATACAAGTAAAAATTTACTACGAGGGGTTTCGAAGGATTTTGGAGTAAAATTTTTTTTTCTAAGTAATAGAAGTGCTAAAAAAATATAGATTACTGTTACTTTTTAAAATAGAATTATATAATGTTTTTCATAATATGATTCCTCTAATTATTCTGCATATAAAAGTATTAAAATAAAAATATCAAAAAATCAATAGTTTATAGGATATTTACGAGCTAATGTGACGATTATCAAAAAAATCTCGTATAATAAATACAAATGCAATCATTAATGCACGTTGTACGTTCATACATGCTCGAAATGCGTATCGGTATATCGATAAAATTAATGTAAATTTAAATCGTTAATTAATTTTATTTTAAATCAAATCAAATCAAATCAAATAAAATTGAGCTAATCCTATTTTTCCATTTACTAATTCATATTTATTGATGTAAAATATAATTAGAAAATGTATTTTGGAAAAAACCATTGATTTAACATTTTTTTCAGTCAAAATAATGCTAATTAAATTATATATAAAATCATGCCAAATTGGCATTTATCAATAATGTGATTGTTCATTGTACAAGTATTTCAAAATGCTATATAACTTCTATTTAAAACATTTTCCACGTATTTTATGGTTTCACAGACAAGATACATTACATTCAATTAACTTCGAGAAGTTATTTTAAATTTAGATCATAATAAATTGTACGAAGAAACGTGTATTTTATCTCGAGTTGCGCTTTATATATCCAAAATTATTAAAACGGTAGATTAGTTATGTATATATACATATGAATCGTCTAATATTAAAATAACCGTTATTTTTTATGATATGCAAAAAATGTTTCAGATTAAAGTGGGATGGTTTTGAGGGATTTTGGAGTAAAATTTTTTTTTCTACGTAATAGAAGTGCCAAAAAAATATAGATTACTATTACTTTCTAAAATAGAATTATATAATGTTTTTCATAATATGATTCCTCTAATTATTCTGTATATAAAAGTATTAAAATAAAAATATCAAAAAATCAATAGTTTATAGGATATTTTATATTTTATCCAACAAATTTTGAAATATAAAATGACCAAACATGAAATATAAAATATCTTATAAGTTATTCAATTTTGGGTTACTGTACCTTAATACTTTTATGCACAGAATAATAACATGAATTAGTTGATGTAAAAAAGTACATAGTTGCTTTTCAAAAAATTATGTAATAAACTTGTTTGTATCATAAAAAATAATAGAAATATTTCAGGTTTTAATATTAGGCGACATTCTGTATATTATGAACAGTTTTTTAAAATATAATTTAATTTGTCAAATTGCTAAGCTTTTTGCAAAGATTTGCAGATGATCTCATAAAACCATAATTTCATTTGTCACGTTTAAAATTTCATAGTAAATTAGCCTAAATTAAATTATTGTTATACATTAAATTATTTTTAGTTCTCAGAATTCAAATTAAAAAAGTGAAAGTTGTCATTTTAAAGTATGCACTTGTTAGAAGTAACATTATATCTTAGAAAAAATCTCTCTCTCTCTCTTCTATATTTGTAAAACGATAGTAACGTTGAATATATTAATTATATATTATCTTGAAAATTAGAAATAACTTTTGATATTTTTATATTATAATAAATTTTATATTGTGCACAAAAATAGAACATTTGTTTCATGATTTATGTAGAATGCACATTGCACGCGTGATAAAACTTCAACTGGGGTTGCTTGTTGATTCGCGATGGTCACGAGCTGGACTTGCTATTCAGATAAAAGGGTTAATTTCATATTCTTTGCGTGCGCAAAAGCGAATAGCGGGCAAACAACATATATCAGTACGTATAGAGTAAATAAAAGTCTTCCTTTTACGCCCAGACATCGTCTCCCTTCATTTATAAAAAAATCAGTCTTGTATCATTTAATTATATTTATTTTAAGAGACTAGGTACTTTTTTAAAATAAACTTTGAAGACTTTTCTATCAATTTTATCGATATTAATACAAATTTAGACGTATTTAATGGATTACATGCACACATATTTTGCGTACATAAAGCACGTTTGAAGTAAAACCACCTTGCATATGGCGTGTCATTTAATTCTAAAAGTAGCGAAACATTATCAAAATTCATTTATACATCCAGCGAATCGTTTGCCAATCAAAGTGGAAATATGGCGTTAATGCGCAATTTAGTTACACAGTAGTAGATAATTAAGATAATCATTACATATTACATATGGGCTGTACAGTAGATTTCAATATCACAGCGTAATTTATATTTTAATGTATTTAGATACACTTCAACTATATTTCATATATTTGTGGTAATATTATTTTTTAAATAAATTATATTTATTCCTTTGATATTTTATATGATCAAATATATATATAGTAATCAAGCAATTTATATAAAACTGGAAATAAAAATTTCATATTATTAAAAGCCATAGTATTAATATGTGATTTAAAAAAAAATAAATTAATAAAGTAAATAATTAATAACTACATATATAAAGTAAAAGAAATTTGACATTTTAAAGGCTTATATTTCTGGCGTCTATCACGTTACATCTAATTCAAAATAACGACATCAGTTCCAAATCATTACTTTAAGTTCTGTGCAATATAATAAAAAAAAAGAAATATTGTGCAAGATTTAAGATTAATAATTTATGATAAAAAATTCTTGATAATCGAATTTGACTTAAGTGTTATCAATAATTATTCATCCACATGATGACACGCTGCTTGACATTATCGTCAAAAGATAATGGTTGTCAGCAAAAATGCATTTTGCTACGCGGTTGGCTGTGACATGAAAAAATGCTCTAATGACGTAATTAATTACGCTGGAAAAACTTTGGTCCGGTAAGTTTTAAAGTCTAGGGAAGCGACCACAAGAGAGAAAGGCATCTTTATTGTACGCCCAGCACAAGTTTCGTGAGACCTGAGAAACACGATATCGAGCTTGGCCGAGCTTTTTCGTCGGCGTGCGAGGTCACATAAACAGTACGATGCAGCTTAAAGAGGAGCTTACGGAGAAATACGTTTGCAGAACAGTGTTGCTTGCATTACGAAGAAACGAGTATCGCTTGCCGCAATCTCGGCGAGATTTTTCTCGTTAATTATTAAAAGGGAACAGAAGTTCAACGAATCCCTTCTACCGCTTTCTCACTCCGTTGGATCTGTCATACAAGGGAATCCTGCGTATGCTCTTTATGAATGCAAAAAAATCTTCAATTTTTAAAATTTTACATTTTTCTCAATCTCCAGGAAGGATGCAATTTTTATTATAAAAAGGCTAGTTTTCTTAGTTTGTAATATCGCTGTTAAAATTAGTGTCAATTAAGATAGTTTCAATTTGACGCCCCTTTGTTACGATGTGACATTTTAACATCTGTCTAAATAACATGTTTTGGAGTTGACTGTCTCTCATTAGTACAATATCCGTTGTATAAATTATGTTATTTATTTTATTTCTAATTGCTCAAGGAATATTTTATACCGCGTTGTGTTATTTATAATAGATAAATGCAACATAAAAATTCGCAATATAAAATACAACACAAAAAATTATATTATTATAATATAATTTCTAACTGATTAAATACATTCAGAGAGAAATATATATATATATAACTATAAAGGTGACAACTTCAAAAGTATTTTGTATGTAAAATTATATATTGTAATAACTATAAAATAGTTTATTCAAATGTGTGTGCATATGTGTGTGTGTGTGTGTATGTGTGTATTAAATCTAAATGTAAAACTTATAGTTATTTATAAGTATTGTCGTGCGCGATAAAGCAAACATTAACTTATAGTTACATATTACATAGTGTTGTCACCTTTGCTACTACTATGTCGTTTTCTCTGAATGCAGAGCTTATTCATATCAGTTTCGTCTGCCTATTACAAAGCTTTAATCTGGCGGAAAGCACATGGATGGCACATGGCACTTGATCCTGCATTAATTAAACTAAACTAAATCGGCTTTGACTTCATAGCCAAGGATTTAGCCTTTAAGTTTAATCTTATTCAATAAATATACGCGGAAATATTCTGACTTGTTTAACAATATACATATATAAGCTTCAAGTACAATAACAGAATGGAGGAACGAAGATCGAAATATAGTAAATCTCATTCCATACAACGGAAGAAACTTGAACGGAAAATAAGTCGTGCATCGTCATTCTTGCACAATGCCAGGGGTACAGCGTGTTCCTAATATCTCCCCGTTATGTTATAATGCAAAATCTCCATGATGGAAAGCCGCGTAATGGAACGAGGAACAACGCGTATTATTGTTCTGCGAAATCCACGGGGCCATTCGAAGGCGGCTGCCGCTTTAAGGTTGAACTTTTATCCTTCGATATAACAGGCGGAAACGCGCACTCTTCTCTGAGAAGTAAAGCGAATGAATTCTCCATCTGGATATCCCTTGCTCGCGAAACCTCAAGGTCCTTCCGCGGAAACATATCCTTTATGTCTTTTTGTTTTATATCTCTTTTTCTCGAGTAAAACGGAGCCGGAAAGGTGCTGCTGGCTTAGCGAATTTTCCGAGGCGGTCTGTGCATACGTAATATAGAGGCTTGTACGTATTCGCGCGCGCACGCGATCACGCATTTTACGTTTATGCACGCCAATATCCCGCTGTCGATCGGCATCGAATAAGCGCTTGTACTCTGATGTGTTTTTATGTTTGCGAACAGTCGAGCTGCGGTAAAACAGAAGATTATCAAATACAATTCAGCCGTATCAATTGAACGGTCTTGATCCCTGTAATTCCCGGCAAACTTTGTTTGCTTTATCGCGCACGACAACAAAGCTCGCTTTTAGAAATTTTACGTGCTATTAGATTTTTATTAACACACGCGTAACTACACGCAATTACGTTCTTTTCTCTGCGAAAGTTCGTCTGTGTATATTGCAGTTTTAGCTCTGTATAAAACTTCACATTCAGTATTTTGGAGAAATAAAAATCCAAGAATCGAGATTTAATCGTTGGGGAATTTGTTCAGCTTCCACGCTTTTAAGTCTCGCGAGAATCTCATGCAATAAAATCTCATCGTTTAGCACCGAAGATGTGCAATTGCAAGTTCAGTAAATATTGTGAAAATATTTACTTTTTATCACTTTTTCTCTCAGGGGAAAATAATGCGCGAAGGGTGGTAGTGTTTTAGGTCTTAATTGTTACACAAATAAAGCGTGTGCTCTACTTTCGTGATATTTTCTTCTTAAATTTTCGTAATAATATAGAGAGAGGATAAAGCCCTAGAAAACTAAATTTATATTAATAAATATTTATTTAATATAATTTATCATTGGCGTAAATCAGAACTGTCCAAAATTAAAAATTCCAAGCTTAACTTGATACACTTCAATGCTTAGAATTACAAATCTTGGACAGGTTTATGCCAATGGTAAATTATTGCATATATTTTTAATATCGTCTCTTTATGAGATTTTTTTATACATATTTATACCACAAAAATTCCAAATAAAGCATTCACGCTTATTGCCTTCCTTTTTCTATCTTTATAAGAGAAAGCAGCAAGTGTAAAAGCGTCAAGCCATTACCCAAAATTATCAAATCTTGGGCGGCACTAACGTAAACAGTAATATACACCAGAAACTAGATATCTAAAATAGCTGTATGAGCGGTGTATACACAGTCTGAAAGTAATAGTATCGGTGTTGCGTGAACTATACGGGCAACTTATCAAAACGGGCAACAAACTTGCTGATTATTATAAAGCGTCTACAACTTGTTGCTACTCCTCGAAAAGTGTTACTGCATAAATGGAGTATTTATCCCGAATTATTTAATGCATATTCAACAAATTGTCGTTTTTCTTGCAAATTAAAGATAATTTGATATTAAAATTCATTGGTCTAACGCGGTAGCAGACATCAGTTAATACGACAATTCAACATCTCTTTTCTCTTTCATTCAAGCGTATTATCATCGAAATGGTAGCTGCGAAACATCTCCATGAACAAGAAGAAAAATTTTGCTTCTCGAAAATTATCATTTAAATTGGCACTCAATATAACTTTCCTCCGACATTATTTGTATCTGTTTCTTTTCGCTTTTATATCCCGCCGGCTGCCCGGTAATAGTTCTTCATCTTGTCGGATTAGGTATTGTACCGGCTTAAATTTATCATCCGTTGTATCTCCGTGGCAGGAGAAGTATAAATCTCGCTCGACTTTAAGCGTTGAGCGTTGCGATGCGGGATAAAACCGCTTTTATAGTGTCATGCTGTTCGATTAGCCGATTCGCAATTATTGGAGAACGTTTCGCGGTAACGCCTTGCCGCAACATTTACACATAAATTATCTGTCAGTAAATGCATCAGTTGAATCGACAAAACCACCAGTTTTGCGTTTCAGGGAAACTGAAACGTTTGATGTAATTGGAATATCGATTCATTTGAAACTCATTTCTCTCCTTAAATAAGTTTTCTTTTAAGAAGAAATAATTTACTTTATGTATCCAAGCTGTAGTAATGAAATATCATTAAATTTATAAAAAGGGAAAATATATATAGAAAGTAAAATAGCATAATTTGATTTACATAATTTAATAATAATAGCAATTAACAATTAACGTAATATAATATAATTCAATTTGTAATTTAATGTAATTAATAATAAATTTAATAATAATGGTGAATAATATAATTTAATATCATCGATTTCTGACAACGAGAGAAATACTTTTCTATATTAATCGTGAAAATAAACTTTCGAATTGCTCATACTATTAATTACATAATGCATGACCTACCTATTAGTTTAATGGTTTGATCCTAATCTAAACTGAACCAAGTTGATCTTAATCTTGCAATCGACCTCCAATTGAACAGCAAGCAAAATTTAAAAACGCTCAATAAAGTGTATGTACCTTCTGCTTGTGGATCAATTGTTATTCTGATTGAATTATACAAAGATATCTCCGCATTAAAATTGTAATTTTATGATCATTAATTTGCATTAATATCCATTAAACTATATGCAAATAATTTCTACAGCATTACGTTATGTCGGTATAATAAATTAAAAAAATATTTTAACCCTCATGAGTGTAAATTTTATTAAAATTTTCTTTCGTTTTAAAAGTATAAGATATCTCAAATTGTAAAATATAACTGGAAATATAAAATTTCGTAATTTTTCACATGGCATGTAGCATCCTATCTTGCATATCCTTTAAAGAAATTTAATACTATAAGTATTAAACTGGTCATTAATACTTAAAATAAATAATTAATCACCCAATTTAATATTTACAGTATTAACAGAAATGACTTAAGATCGCTTTGACACTATTGATTTTCTGTTGATTTCACGGAAAACGTTTGATTATATGAGAATGAAGACGGCATTTCTAACCAGATCGAATAAGCATTACAGTCGATACTGAGCTATAGAAGTGTATAGCAGTTTACGGAAACTAGAGGTCAGATATATGCAAAAGTTGCCCCGCTGTGTTGAAGGACCCTGAAAGAACGCATGACCTTCCTTTCCGTCGTAGCTATGTATGTATCGATCTCAGTGCAGACGTTGCGCCCGACAGGGATAGAAACGCTATCAGGGAATACAGTTGCATGCTCTGCTACTTTTATTTTTGGCTGACACGATATGCTATAACGAATACGCTACACACACTCAACTATAAGCTCACTACACACACTTACGGCGATAATCCATCCACATTCGCTTCTATTCTCTGGGCTTCTATCACGTTTCACTGTGATTGCGTCATCATCGTTTCGTTTACCTTAATCCTTCTTCTTCTTCCACTTCTTGTCGTATTCGTCGTGAGAAGTTTCTCACGGTTCGCCGTAAAAGTTAAGCAAGGGTAAAGTTTTGATGGACACGTGAAACATGTATGTGCGTATAACTTAATTTGTCAGAGATCCTTTTTAGTTTTTACGTCGACGTGCGGGAAATAGGTGAGAAAATTTCATGTTCAGCTAGCCTGTGGATAGTCCAAGCAAGGAAACTTTTCGGCAAAACTTCTTAGCCAGAAACTTCTTGCGTTAGATGTTACGAGAGTGTCTTCGAGATTATGCATTTTCATGAGCAATTGCTTATACGTCCTTTACATGGGACGCTCGAGAAGTGGTCGATAGCAAGGATCAATTCCCGGAAGGGAAAATCAAATCTGCAGTCGGAAATGGAATCATTCAAGAACTTTCTATATATAGGAGTATTGGTTTAACTTAAGAAATGTCATGTAGTAAATATGCACTGGTTTATTGGAATTTGTAACTGAGCATATTCTATTTTGATCGTTTTCTGCAAACAGAGGTATCATCCTCATTGTTGCATTCGTTCTTTGCCGGCGTGCAATTTGACTAGAGCTACCGGAATCTATAACATAGCTTTGCAGTCGGCAGCTAAATTGTTTGACATGTCTCATCCGCGGTTCTAGAGTAACTAAGTTCCCGCTTATTCCCTGGATTCTGGTATTGCCCTCCGGCGAGATATCTCCCTAGAATCTGATTGTACCGAAATGTCGAACTATTAGACCCAGCGGCTCTTCTAGAGAATATTATTGATATTTAGGATTTTCAATTTGCGCCAACCAAGGAATTCGTCTCGTTGTTTATTACCAAATATCTTTACTACGTGGGCAACCCATGTATCGTATTTACTTTTATGCCATATTTCTTTCTATGTTAGTTTACCAATAGATTCGTACGTATGGCCAAACAAAATATTTTCGGTTGTCACGCAAAAAAATTCGCTAAAAATACTTTAAAAATAAATATAAACAAAATCCTCGAAACGCTACTTCAAAACTTTACTTTTGTCCACTGAGAAAAATTTCAAGTTGAAAATAGATAAATCAGAAGACTCTGAATCAATTAGAATTCAATTTCAATAAAAATTATAATAGATTTAACTAATATTATAATAGATTGAACTAACAAATTCTGATTTGTCAATTTTCGACCAAAATTCTAATTAATATAACCAGACCTTTTCTCCAGTATTGGATTATATTTTTCTATAGCAAGTGTAAAAATATATTCAACGGTTTTCTTCTTATAAGATTCTGTTCTGTTATAAATTGATATTAATATCCCTTCCGCAATCAATATCAATCTTTTACTGCGCTACAACTAATGTTCCGCAAACTAATATCGGAGCGGTAAATGAAAGTCGACTTGTCTGAAGAACTATGCAGCCAAGCAGTTTCTTTTGTTCCCTTAGTGACGTTGCTACCGTTTCGTATTCCGAGCAGGATTTACCGCAATGACGTAATTAATAGAATCTAAAGAGATTTTAAGTTTTACTTTTCACCTCATGGAGGAAGGCTGCCATACGCGTGTCTTTGTTAGGAAAATTGAGACTTAAGTCGTGATTTCAATTCAGTGTGAAGTTTCGCCTTAGCTGTCTTGGTTACGTAACTTTGTTTCGTTTTCCTGAATGACGAATCGCGAGAGAAACTGGCGACTAGGAAAGATAATGAAAGATGGATTGGCTGTCGGTATCCGACGACAATTTCTCTATATATCCCTTTGACGAGTATTTGACTAAATGCCTGGATAAAGGTATTTCCTCGATAATATCACCGACCAATTGTCGAGGACAAATACCGTTAATAGCACACCCTTGCATTACATGCGACGCAGTACCCCTCACGCATGCCTAAATTCAAAAGTCACGCGTTCTGGTATTTGCATACTGTATTTGGAATTGCCTCGGTCAGTATAATAACGGACGGAAGTAGCCTCGTGGGAATTCAAACTAATTTGACCCTTTTGTTTAACCTGCGACGAGGAGGATGCGCGGCTCAAAATCTGCACGCTGTTTAAATTTCAGATAATCCTACTGAGTTTTGAAAGTGTATTCGTGTACACGGTCCCGAATTGCGCTCGCAATCTCGAATCTAAATCAGGATATAAATGTAACAGCACTTAGACTATCTTCGTAGAATGACTAAAATGATGAGAAATTGGGCGACGTACGTGAATTTATGGTGAACATTAGAGTCGGAAACGAGGTCTGCTGTTTTTCAGAATCCAAGAAGAAAACCATACGATATCGGCATGCGGATTCTTTAAAATTACGGTTATTATGATATATTCGAAGAATATTTTTGAGTTGTTTCAAATTATGAGACGGAACGAAATCGGATCCCATACTTCTAACATAAATCACCATCTTCATCTGAATTTATGCGAAAAGTCTATCTTTTGTTTTATGATCAACGCTCTATGTTAAACTTCCTTATATGTTACTTGAAAGATTTATTTTTAATATTAAATAATTAAATTAAAAATATGTGGTACAAAAGAATTAATTTTTGATTTTTTGATGTTCACATTAAAATCGATATACATGTCATTTTGATAATTTAATGTATAACTTTTTGATAATCATGAGGTGAATCTAGAATATCAAAAGCTTGTTTCAGTAACTATTTAAAAAGTTAGTAGTCAGTAACAATTTATAATTTATGATAAGTAAAAATTGTCGTTAAAGAAAAGATACATAACAGGAAGATAGATAAAGGTAAAGATACAGTGACCGAATCTATCGCTTTTTAATTTAAAAAAATAGAAACTTCGTAAATATATAATTTCAATGAATTTACTTAATTAAGTTCACAGATTATAATATGAGAAAATTATGAATCGATTCAAATTATAATACGAACAATTATTGATCGAAACATGCTTTATGCATGAAAAGTATTTATTATATTAAATGTTAAAACAATATTTAACATAAATAACGATAAATAATGTAACATGTGCGCATAATACACCATAATTTTTATACGGTGTCTTATATATACACATATATAATATATTTTTTGCGATTATTAAAAAAGCCATTTAATCTCTTATTCGATTTATCATTAAGTCTCCACGGGAAATGTATATATAGCGTCGAAGTACTTATCGTAGATCCATTGAGTTCCATTGAAATGTTCCAATATGATTTGTAGCGAGTCAGTGCAACTGGCAATGAACATTGAAAGCTTTCATTTTATATCCAAGAAACGTGAATATCACCTTAAATATCCAGAGCGTGACTGCTTTACAATATGAATCAGCTAGAAAGTTTTGGTTTATGTTCGATGAAATTGGCATTAGACTTTAAATAAGAAAATTTATGTATTTCATGATTACGGTATTTTTCAAATCTACTTTTCTCTTATTTTTATACAAACAATTAAACATTCACTATCAGATATTAAAGGAGCAATGTGATAATCCAATCTCTTAAATAAAATAACATTTCGTTATTTTTAATTTCCATATATATCAATCGTAAATCAATCAATTTTTGCTCATTTTTAAAGTAAACAACGTATGCATTAAATAAATAATAAATTAAATTTGAGTCAAATTTAATACATTTCTTATTTAATTAGAACAATGAAGAGTTAAATTGTTTAACAACATATTGAGTAGTAGTAGCCGACCTATAGAAATAATTAAAAACAATTCAAATTGAGTATAATTTAATATTATAAATTTTACAGTGTTCAATAAAAAAAAGTGTAGGAAACTCCGCTTTATTTTTAAATTCATGTATACCTATATATCCTTCTTTCGTCAAAATAAATTAAGTTATAAAAATAAATGATGGATTGACTTTTTTAAAATTATCTTAAAAGATATCAATAAATTTTCGACAAATTAAATAATGTTCCATATTAATTAAAAAAAAATTAATTTTAATTAATTTTTTTAAGCTAATTTTAAAATTAACACGTATCACGTGAAATATTATTTAATTTGTCAAAAATTTATTGATATTTTTTAAGATAATTTTAAAAAAGTCAATTCGTCGCTTATTCTTGTAATTTAATTTATTTTGACGAAAGAAGGATATATAGGTACATAAATTGAAAAATAAAGTTTTTATTGAACACTGTTAAATTTATAATATCAATAATAAAATAAAGGGGAGATTATGTATACTCGCGATTGTCCAAATGTTTCAGCTCGCGATTATTAGCATTTCAGATTGATTGTATTTTAATGTCTGAACGTTTCGGCGGAACAGTCACATTTGAGATTAATTAAATTCATGAACTTAGAATATTATATTATTCGAAACTTCCAACTTTGACCGATCCTAGGCGCTCTCTACTATATTATGTTGTTATATTAACTCGGTCGGTTTCTATTTCTTATAATATCAAATTATACTCAATTTGAATTATTTTTAATTATTTCTATAGATAATAATAAAAAATTAATTAATTTTAATTAAAAAATTAATTAAAATTAGCTAAATGAAAAATTTGCATAAAAATAATATCTGCTTAGTAAAAGTAGTATTGTTTCGTAAAAATATTTTGTTTTGTAAAAACAGCATTTATCTATTTGCAACTTTGCTTAGCAACTAGTAACGCAATTTGTTAAAGACAGGAAGAATTATCTAATATCACTTCTCATATTTTAAATTTAATTCAATCACAATGTGATCTTCTGCGAGTGTCACATTTCATTTGAAGAACCAACTAAGACTGATGTCTTCAAAAATTTTTTTCGCTTTTATGAATAGAATGGTGGTTTAACTCAGAAAAATAGAATTATCACCTTTTTATCTCCTTCACTTAATTTTTTTAAAAGTATCAATTTTTATCAGCATTAAAAAGTAATTTTCGTTTTCTTCAATTTGTATTGTACGAAAAAAATGTAAACAGAACAATTTACAGGAAATTTAATTTAATTTAATTTAATTTAATTTAATTTAGTTTATTGTAAAGCTATATAAAAAAGACTACGTGTTAACAGAGTAATAGACAAAATATACAATAAACTATAATTAACATAAACATAAATACAATAGACAATAGAAGCTTGCAAATGGTTAGACGTCGCAAAATTGCTGTTATAAAGTCTACCAATAACAAAACCAGAATAAGACAACAATGCAATAAGAGGTAAACCAATAGCTGAAATCATACACACACACATACATATACACACGCACATACACCCGAAATTATTTTTACATTTTATCAGATTACTTTTTTATCAGATTACTCTTATTAAATATTTAGTATTTAATTATACAATATTTAGTATTTATTCTTTTCCATACGAGTTGTGCCATTTTGATTACTTGAAATTTATTAGTATCTTTCAATTAATATAAATTAAATGAGCCTTACAAACTCAGCGTCAATAATTGTTCATTATAATTTTTTGTTGATGCTCATTTTTAACATCAAAATGGATCATGTGGTCAAAATTAACGAACTTAAGCGTCAATTTTAAACCGTTTTGACGCTAAAAATGAATATCGAGTATCTGCACGAAAAGATATCTTTTTTAGATTTTGATGTCGGCTTTGGAGGATTAATTCCGATTAAATATAATATATGTAGTAAGCTTTAAGCCGTATTAAAAGTTGGTCAATCACAATCGAATGTGAGAAGAACAATTGGCTACGTGATTGGTTGATATTTTATGGCTAAAAAAAGTTTACTACACTTATCGTGTTTCGATTTAACAATCGTTTTATCTCGAAAATATAATTGAAGCAGCATTATGATATCCCTCACTGGATATCGAATTTAACTTTAACCATTCGCAGAGAGCATTTTGTGATACGCGGTTATTTAACGATGTTTTTCATTTCTCATGCAACGCACAGGAAAAACTTGTACAACCTATCTGTGCACGGGATCGTGAAAAATAATATTTGCCGCACATCGCACACTCGACGCACGTAGTAGCGCAGCCGGCCGATGCTCCGGACGCCTCCGCCTCCAAGCATCGAAGCATCGATCACTGATTCGTGTAACGCACCGTTATCGGAGATCCGCGGAGAAAGCCGGATACGCGGCACGAACGGAACTTGCGAAAAGTCGCGACGCGCACGGCATCCTCATCAACAAAGTCGACACGGGACGTGGACGAACGAAATAATATCAATCAAAATCACCCGACGTGACTCGCGAACGATACGATCACCTGGTGCGGCACACATACCTCTTACGCTCTGCTTATGTAATCACACAGATCACCGATAGATCCTTCCGGTCGGTACCGCGTCGCTTGACGCGCACTTAATCTCACACACACACAGGAGAGGTCCGTCTGGTTGCGTCTACTCCGATTTCGTTACTACCGCTGCATTCGTCCGTGGTTCGAGCGTAAAGTAATCACTATGACGACTTGTATTGGCGTAATTATATAATAAAAGAACGCCAGACGTGTCGTTGTACATCGATAGAAATGCCCAATCGCGGAGCAAACGTGGTGCCGCGCGGTGCGCCCACGGTAGACTGGCGCTCGCTCGTTCGTCTGACTCGTTGCTGACTCTCCCTACTGCCTGGCCGGCTGAATGGGGCGCCCGCGCCCCGAGTCCTCGACCGACGCGACGTACGGGGCAACATCTACGGGGCTAAATGGTAGCGAGCGTGCTGGCTGCTCGAGCACCGAGTAACCCTTTCTCGCTTGCTGACTTATCAGCTAGTGTTTATGAGTCCGGTGCAATTTTTTCTTATTATATGCACTGGATGTCCCGCAAGATCTGTATCAAATTTGACGAACCTCTCATAGAATTTTTGCGTGGACAAGTTTTCGTGAGTAGGAACTTGATTACACGTACTTTTCGTGCCATTGTTGAACTTTTGAAACTACAAAAAAACGTTACTCTAATTAAAACTAAGTTTTACATTCCGCACGCGTGAAGCACATATTCTCAATTAAATGTGAATTTTTTTATTTATTTACATTCTTGAAGTTCGAGTGGTCAGAAAAAGTTTAATTAATAAAGTTGAAAATAATTTCGCAAGAATGAGTTGTATTATTTAAATTTTTGCAAAAAAGACCAATTATTTTATTATCCGACAAAACAAATTCTATAACTGCAGAAACATCTTTATAAAAAATTTCTAGTAGGACAGCTTTACTGGAATATTAATATATACCTAGTTTGATTTTTTTATATTTTTGAGGAAAACATTCATCTATAAGAATTTAAAATTAAGAAGAATAACTTATTGTATAATAAAAAACAATTTTATACGTTAATTTTAAGTTTTTAACTAAAAAGACTAAAATATACTAAATAAAGTTTATTATTTTATTAAATATGCTATTCAAATATAATTTTATATACACATACATAAAACTTTCTTTTATCTTTTTTAAAAAGATATATGTATACGTTAAATATATAGTTTTATACATACATACATACATAGTATAGATATAATGTATAGATAATTTATAATTTAAAATACCGGTGAGAATATGTTATATTAGGTATGTATTTGCATACTTACAATCTCTGTTTACTTTTTTTTACAATCTCTACTTTTTCTTATTTAATTTATTAATCATTCTTAGCGTTTAACTGACTCTAATGAATACTGATAAGCATCAGTACTTAGATATATATGTACTATATTAAAACGTATTTATGCATTTAACATAGGATGTATATAAGTACTATGGTATTAAATTTATTAAGTCCATAAGACGTTGATATATATATATATATATATATATATATATGTATATGCGTGTATATATTTACATATATATAGAGGATTAGAAATTATATGTATATGCCGCAGTTCTGGCTTCTTGTAGTACATATTCAGTCTGTTGCTCAGTTCGCGACTCGCGTTAATTTTTCATCTTGGATATTTAGCTGTCTGTTTCGCGTCAGTCAAAGTCCTCGTTACACCGTTTGTACCTTGATAGCTTGTACCTTCATTACTGCGATAAGCTTTGTTGGCGGTCTGCTTGATTGTCTTGAAATTCTTTGCCTTCAACTTGCGAAGCTGACTATATTTTCGAATGAAAGTAGTTGTTGGTGAGCGTGCAACGTGATGTGGTTAGTGACATCGTTATCGATTAGACTATTAGAGGTATCTGTTGTACTGTTGTTTGTGTCATTTTTTTCAGTTAGTTTGTTAAGTCTGTTTACTACTTATCAAGTACCTAATGCACGTAAGTGGTATATCATGAACAGAAAATAAATTTGTTTGTGATATTAGATAATCATTAAATAATAAAAAGGTGTCAATTTTTTAATAGAATTATTTACAGATATGTAAATATTTCAATATAACAAAGACGATGTGTGAACAATACAAATGAGAAAAAAGTTTTATTCAATCAAAGTGAATCGTGATATTTAATCATTTTTTTGCGTAAATTTTATAATTAAATATAATAATTTTGTTTCAATGGTTTTCTTGTTAACAATTAATTGCTCAATATTATTTTTATCAAAAAAAAGATTTTCTGATATCTTATTAATATAAATGATTTATTAATATAAATGATATTAATTATCATAATTAAATTCATTAATATATATAATAATTGATATATGATTTACATAAGGTGACGGTCCCAATTATGAATCGAATTTCAATCATGAATTAAACTTGCAAAATGAAATGTTTTATATTACAAGGTGTCCCTAATTAAAATTCGGTACCACCCATCTTGAGCAGGTAGAGTGGATTAAACTAAGTAAAAAAGTCTTCTACTATTTTGCAATTTTCGCAATAGTTAACGAAATATTAATTACTAAAAGTTGCCAAATATTGTTCTTCACTAATTTTTTACTCAAATACTATCAACTTTACAGAAAAACGGCAAGAAACGAAAATAATTAATTTTCTTTTCATAAAACTTTAAGAATTTTTTTAGAATTTTTTATCAACTTTTTAGTAGTGCATTTTCTTATTTTTACCATCATGAGAAATTCTAAAAAAGTTCTGAAAAAATTCTCAGAACTTTATAAGAAAAAAATAAACAATTTTTATCTCTTGCTGTTTTTCTGTAAAGTTGATAGTATTCGAGTAAAAAAATTATTGAAAATCAATATTTAACGATTTTTAATAATTAATATCTCGTTAATCATTGTGAAGATTGCAAAATAGTAGAGAACTTTTCGGTTCAATTTAGTCTGCTCTACCTGTTTAGGATGGGTGATGCCGAATGTTAGGGACACCCTATATAATAGATATACATATATTATTAAAATTATAGAAAAGCTAGTTTGCATTCGTTAATTTTTTAATTTTTTGTCATTATTATAAAATCATTTCATTTTTGATATTTAAGAAAGAAAATATTACCTTCTTTATTAATTCCTTAAAATTATGATACTCTTTAGTAGATGCATATTTAATATACTAATGTATATTCTTACCTTATATAAATTAAAAAGATGTATATTTTAATAACACATTGATGTAAATGATTTTACATTAAAAAAATTTTACACAAAATAACATGCCAACCCATAATTCAGACTTGTACATACACATTTTTATCAGTTTAGTGAATGTTAAAAAAATATTTTCTTTAAAAATATAATATTTACTCAATAAGAATTTTACTGGACCATACATTTGAAAATTCAACAATAAAAAATAGAAGATAATAAGAACCATGATGGTTAAATCTAGATCTTTTAATGCTTAAATAGTTCAATCTTGAATTATTATATATATATATATATATATATAATATATATATGTATAGTAATTATATATATATATATATATATAGTAATATATATGTACATATATTATACATATATGTACTTGTATATATTTGTAGTCATTCGAACTGTGCGCCGAATTGTTTTTCCGGATTATCCGGAAATCCGGATATAAGCATAATTTATTGCTTATATTGATATTGATAATCTATTAAATGTTTAATCATTAAATTTATAGGAATTAATAAAAATTACTTTAAAAGTACTTTAACTTTAAATGATCACAATTGTAACTGTCACTTCAGAATAATTTCTATTATTTATTATGTAATTTGATTTTCTAAATTTATTGAAAAATACTTATGTCTTATTTTGTATGTATAATATTTCTTGTTTATTTATTTACATTAAAATTTGCTAATTCCCAATTTTTAAGTAATAATCGAGTAAATGATCGAGTTAGCGATTGTTAGCTTTAACGGAGAGCTTGGAAATGACTTTCGAATCTCGAAGCGAAATAAATTAAAATCTTATATGCTAACCTTAAAGTGCACTCTTTGAAAATTTAATGGCATATTAATAAATCATTTAGGAATTGAACTGCCGAACGCGACTTAGGGCTTTTATTACTTTCAGAGTAATCAAGGCGAAAAGTACGACTGCTGTTATTCAGAAAGTTCGACTCTCGTAAAAGCTAAAGCTTTTCCCTGTTAGTATTGAATCTTGTGTAGCAAACGAGAAATGAATACTTCTTTCCTTATTCGTTAGTTTAGTCAATAAAATTCTTGATGTGAATTACATTCTAAAAATGCTTTTTTTTATAAATTGCTCACATTCATAATTAATAAAATTAGACTTATTAGATAATAAAAATGGAAGCCTTTCTGCTTGTTGACATTAGTAAGTATAATAATCAAGATAACAACAAAACTGTTATCATCAAAATTCTTTACAATACATTTATCGTTTCTTTACTTTGAAAATGACAGCTCAAAAAGTTAAGTTTCTCAGAAAAGGAGAAAAAACTTTTTCAACTTGACAGAAAATTATTGACTGATCAAATATCCTTTATTTACTGACGTTTTAACAATTTTTTATAAAGTTTAGTTTTTATTATGTTAGGTAGTGTTTACTCTATCATAAAAACTGCACTCTCGAAAACTTTCAGAATGAATCTCACTCTATAAAGTGAAATCTTATCCTGAAAGATAAAAATTGAGCCACTATTTTTCAGGATTGGCTCAATTTTTACTCTTTAAAATGAGATTTTACGTCAAAAGATTTAAAGAGTACTTAACTCATACATGATAATAACTTGAAAATCACATTTTTGTGTCACTTTTGAAGAAAAGGAGCGATATACATATTAATAACAATATATGATAATATATGACATTAGACGGATATGAAAATACAATTAATTAACAAAAATGTCTTATGGATCTGAACTGGATTTTAGTGCTTAAATGATATTACGATATGAATTTATGCATATATCCAGTTCTATAAACTGTGCCGAGATGATTTTGGGTCTCGAAACATAAACCAAAACTGAGACAGTAATATCACAAATTAAACTGAAAAGCAATTTAATGATATTGATGCTAATAAACATTTTAAAAAATCATAAATATAATTTTGATAAATATAACATATATTAATCAGAGAACAGAAATTTACTTGTAACACCATTATTGTTATAAATAACAGTTATTTTTATATATACAAGTTACTTTTTTATAACGGACTGTTAACGGTAGCTTTTTTTGATAACAAATTTTAAACTTATTTTTATCATTATTTTTTACATTTTGAATTTATTTATGACATAATCGTTTTATATGTATATCTAATCTTCAATCTTCGGTATTTATAATTCATTTTTACTTCAAGTTTTAAGTAATGTCTTAAGATGTCAATAGAACTTTGTGATTGATTTATGACGTCATAGAAATGCCATAAACCAATCATAGAGTTGTATAAGAACAAATTTTATAAATAAAAACAAACAAATATAAATATCAATCTTTATAAGTTTGATGGAAGTAATACTATACACGATAACATTTATTACTTCAGTCGAATTGTATTTTAAGGTGGTTGTATCGCAAAATGATTTTTCTTAAGATTTGTTTGAAGCTTTTACTATTTGAAGATAATGACATTTTCTATACATACGTATCATTTTGATGGAAGGAGAGTAACCAGGCATGTTCAGACAAAAGATAATTGCATTTGAAGTTAGTATGTGCTACACAAGGAGTTCTCTGTGCCAGACAAGGAGCAACGATATATTTTCAATTATAGTATAAAAATAATATTTTAGAAATTCGCTCAAAAACTAAAGAACTATAAATAAATATAATACGAATCTCCTAAATCGAAGAAAATGGGAGATAACTAACCCGTGTGAAGTTGATCTCCCCCCTCCTCATCTTTTGAAAAAATTAATTTTCCATAGCTCATTCGATTACTCATCATTTACACATTTATGCATACTTTGAATTTTCGTTTGTACACTTCTAGTAAGAAAATTATTAAAAAAACAATTTTGGGAGGGCTAATTTCACACCACATAAGTAAGGGTTGTAGTGCAAAAATCAAAATTGTTTGGAAATAGTAGCGCATAAATCAAAGATATATTTTGCATGACTAAATAGTGTAATTTTGCAATTTTAAATGACTTGGAGATGAATATGATTGTTTGATTCAAGAAGGAAGTGTCTTAAGGGCAAAAATTGAAAATATATGAATATGAAAGCGTATAAATAGCGCATAAATCCTGTATTTGATTTTCTATATCGGTTGTTATTAAGACGTGGGGAGACTGATTAGCCTCCCCAACCTACTCAGCCTACTGAGTCCCTACAAAAAATTTTTTTTAGCTGAACGAAATGAAAAATTTCTTTTTGCGGATTTTGGGAGCGCATAAATAGCGTATTATTATATAATTTATTCATTAAAATTTGATTAAGTCAGGGGGCCAGATAGCAGGGACGGTCCAGAAGTTTATCAAGGAAGAGGGGCCATTAACGCACTGCAAGCGAAATTTTTTCATGTCAAATATAAAATATTTAAATTACTATTGATATATTACATTGAAAAGTACTATAATCCAGGAAACATTTTATTTAAAATCATATAAACAAAAAGAATATAATATATAATATATATATTAAAAAAATATATGATATATATATATATGTATGTATAGTGCTTGCTACTATTGGATGATCTAGAAGAATACACCAATAGCAGCGAGCGCTCACGGATCCGTTCCACAATAGCTGAATCTGCTGAATACAATATTAGACCTGTTCTTTTTGGCTGAACTTTTGTACTAGTTCATCTTTCTTTTCATTCTTTCCTCCTAAAGAGAAAAGGAAGAAAGATGAACTGCAAAAGTTCAGCCAAAAAGAACAGGTCTATTGAGTCTCTATATATAGAATCTAACTAGAGTGGATATAAAGGGAATAGCGCCAATGCCTAATCGTTGGCTCCACCATGAAGGATTCTTATTGTTAATTAAAAAGAAGACAACGTTAGAGAAAAAAGAGATTAAGATAAGAAATTGCATCATAGATATAGGATACAAAATGGCGGCTTCCGGTTAATTGATGTCACACTCTTTATACCTACTATTCGAGAATTTCGCGTAATTGGTGTTAATACATATGGACTGCGCGATCCGTATGTCAAAATGGTTGATAAAAGTAAGCGAGAGGGACCATGGAAGATAGCCATCTCTATCTCTTTTCATTCAACGATGTAATGGGAGAGAGAATGAAAAAGAGATTGGCCGTCTTCCATGGTCCTTCTCTCTCATTATATCGACTATATTTAAATACTACTTAGATACGGATTGCGCAGTCCATTCTCTATGGGCAAGTTCATGCAAAGTTCACAACAAAGCAGCTAAGCATGCTTGTCGAGCGAATGAACATAATTGGTTCTTACCTATGGTTCCAACCAATCATGTTTAATTGCTTGGCGAGGAGACCTAGCCGCTTTGTAGAGTCCCTATAATAGAGTCATAACATAAAACCGGAAGAACGCCATTGCTGAGGGCCGGATACTCGGATCGGAAACAGCACAATTCCACCATGGTTGATGACAGTTAATAGTCCGATTTCGCGTTCGCGCCTTCTACATCATGAAACAGTTGCTCGTACCAATTCACAAATTCACTACTACATCGAATATATGCAAATGACAGCGTTTAAAGGGACCGAAATCTGACCAATCACGAGGTCGGCCTTCTCATGATTCTTATTATAGGGACTCTAATCATTTTGTCAACTTGAACGCGACCTATGTCCTTGGTGCCACGTGACTTATGCCTACACAATGGTGCATCAATATCGAATTGTGTTCACCAAGCGCGAATAGGCGAAAAATAAAAGCTGTAGCACAGACTTCATTTACGTATTTTTTGGAATATAAAAAATCTATATTTTTTATACTTAGAAATTTCATAAAATAAAAAATATTTTTAGAATTTCAAAATTGTAATTAAGCATTTTAGAAATATTAAAAGTATATATAATCTTTTGCTATATTTTTAAAGAAAGAAAACTCTAAGAGGGCGAGGGCATAGGAGCCATGCCTCCCCCCCGTGGATCCGCCATTGCCAGCTAGACGGATGTACTTATTGAAATAAAGTTAATCCCCCTCCCACCTCAAATTGTTTTTTTAATAATATTTTAACTAAAGATGTGCAAACGAGAACCTATCGATCTATTCATGCCATTTTAAACATAGCAGGTGCGATTCGAACGAATTTGCCCTTCTCGAAACTTTAATTGTATCTTTTTAACTAAAGGTATGCGAATGAAAAATCGAATTGTTTCGAAATATGCAAACGAAAATCTATCGATTATGATCTTTTCGATCCAATTTTTTCGAAGTTAGGAGGTTAGTATGAAGTTAGCATCCCCAAAATTGTTTTTTAAATAACTTTCTTACTAGAAGTGTACAAACGAAAATTCAAAGTATGCATAAATGTGCAAACAAATGAACTGGAAAATTAATTTTCTCAAGTTGGGGGGCCTTCACACAGGTGGGTAACTATTAATAGGTAGGCAAATATTAATTATAAAACCTTAGAAAGTTGTTTTACTACTTCATTAATATTCACTTCGTTTATTAATTCATTCTAATATCAGCGCATAGTAGGGAAATAAAAATTATTGTTCAAAAATTGTAGCAATTTTTAAATAATAATTTTTTTTCACCACTAAATGGTGCTTTCATGCGCTGACGTTTCGGGCGATTGCCTCTCCTCCCCTCCCCCCACAAGTCGCTCCTATGCGATACATCTTCTATGCGATTCATCTAAGACCAGAAATTTAATCAACGCGTGGTTTGTTGAGAACTGATAAGTTCACTTTGAAATATCATTATGTATGAAGCTTTAGCTCGAATTGAAAAAGCTTTTTCCTTCTTATTTATATTTTCACATATCTAGTATTTCTCACTCATTATTGTTGATTGGTTTTATTTAATTGGTTAACATTTAAACAAAAAATATTGTAAAATATTGTAAAATTTTTTAGATTAATCTTATTTAGCGTTAAATAAATAACAAATCGGGGAAAATAACAAATCGTTACTTTTTACAAATAATTGTAACGAATTATTTTTTAAAATCAGTAACTAGTAAGTAATGTTTTTTTACTCAGTAACGAGTGACCAGTTACTTTCAAAAAGTAATTTTTCATTCTTTGATATTAATTATCTGCATTAAATCTTTATCGAAGATATTAAACTAAGTTAGAGCATATTTCCACCTAATCTTTTGGGAGTTGATTGAGCTTGTAAATCACATCCCTCGCTACCGTCGAATCACTACAAAGTACTCAAGTTCTGTTCATTCCGGAACGCCCTACCTTTCACTAGCGAAGCTGCAACGATACGCTTTGGATACGTTCCGATTGCTCGGGTTCTGCTCTAGTTCGATCTCGCGCAATACATTACCTACTATCCTAAGATACACTTTAGTAAAGCGTATCGTGCATTCCGTGATTTAATTTCTAGATCTTTTCACACTCACAAATCTGTTTTGCATTCAGTACAAGTAGCAAAAACTTTATTTGTCAGTTCAACAAGAGTTACTCGTAGAATCGAGTTATTTGAATGTTACAAAATTAGTAAACCTTAAAAAAATGCGCACAAAATTAAACATGGATTCATTAAAATTCCTTTGTGCACATTTTTTGGCATATATGTAACATTCTTTTAAAATAAATAGGAAGATAGAGTGTTCTTAAACATGTACATGAATTCCTTTAAAATGTTATTTGTCATACAATTCAGAAGAGTATGAATGGTCAAGTGCGCTGTAAAGGACAATTTCTATCTAAAAAGTGTAATGTTTAAAAATTATATATATATATATATATATATATATATATCTAAAAATTATATATATGTAATTTTATAATTTTCTAAATTGCTGAATACAATAATAGATACAATGGTAGAATTTTATTTGTCAGAACTCGTGAGAAAAACTTAAAAAAAAATTAAATACTGCACTGCAAAAAATTTACTAAATCTTAATACATATTTCTTTGAACAATATTAATTGTAAGTAAATATTCCCTGACAGTAAATATTTACTTAATAAAAAATTATAGATAATAAAATTATTAGTTCTTGTACCAATATGTGTTCATATTTACTAAAATTTTACTTAGAATTATTCAAACAAATATTTAATAAAATTTAGTATTTTTTTCGGTGTATGTAGAAATGTGTCTCAGAAATGTATAATATATATGTTTCAATAATATAATCTTATAATCTAGACAGACTCAACTTACTTCTCGTTTTTGACTCTGACTTTTTATATTTAATGATTTTTTTATTTACAAATATATTTATAATATATTTGAGTGCTTTTATTGAGCTAGATTTATTAGATAAACAATATTTTAAAGTAATTCTTATTAGTCTATCATAATTGTGTAAAAGTTTATAATAATTTGTAAACAAAGTTGCCCAACTAGTCTCACTTTACTCTAAACGCCTAAACTTATTATCTTTTTACGCCTCTGATAAGTTGTATTTATGCAATAAGCATTGTACGTAACTATAGACAGCATACAATGTAAGGAAACATCGCAAAATTGAATGCTTTCCGAACTTCGCTGCGTACGATGCATATTTGATAAGAACATATTTTACATATTCTGCATATATTTCGTCTTGTACGGCGCAACAGTGACTCACGTAATTCTCTGTCGGACATGCTGCCATTTACTCGGAGTACGGCGTTATGGTAATTTTAGTGATGTGCAGATCACTGCTTGTTGAGACGTTGAATGAGGTTTCAACAGGAATCAAGTAGTTCCGTACAAATGTTCCGCCCTTTAATAATTTAATCCAGTTATTGGAAGCTCCGAGACCTTAGTCAACCAGAACTGTAAGGCTACAATTGCAAAGCTGTTATTTAAGTCAGAATTTGCGTAATATATATATAAAAATATTCGGATATATTTCTCATGTCTATATTGCTGCTTTGATAGAAAAGTGACACAATCAAGAAAATCAGCATTTTTGAGATAATGATAGCAAATCTACTTTTTTTTGTAAGACTACGTTTCAAAACATTTTTTCTAAAATTTTACTCGACATAATATAGTAATATATATGTTATACTATATATTCAAGTAAAATTTTTCTCGGAAAAAACATTTTGGAATGTAGCTTAAAGACGTATATTTTTTGTTAAAAGAACGATTTGTAACTCTTCCAATTTACCTAGAGATCTAAAGTTATTTGTCTTTTGATCAAGTTTGCAAATTAGGAATCTCTAAAAGACTTGCCAACTCGGTTTACATCTTTTCATAAGAAGCATGTCCATCTTGTAATGGGGCCGCGTATTTATTTGTTAAATCATGATATTACAGCAATATATTACGCAATATTTCTTACAAAATATTAAAATTACAATATTTTACAACAGTGCTGGGATTTCAGTGCTTGCACATTTCGGCCGATTTTTAGCTTGGTTCCTAATGTTCCTATATCTTACTTCACCAACTCGTGCGCAGCCTAAATGCCAATAGGAACCACGGAAAATCAATCAAAATATACAAGTACCTAGCACTGTTTTACAATATTGTTGCAATATTTTCAAAAAAATATTAAAATTTCAACATTGGAGCAATTTTTGTAATAGTATGCATTATTAAAATATTGCAATATTTCATTCTGTAAGGATCACTTTTCTATCAAATACACGATATGTTACATTATAGCTGCAGAATTATTTTGCAATGTGTGCTGCACAAAGCGCTCGTAGTTATTTTTCTTTTTCTTATACAGCAGTTAAGTCAGACGACATAATTTCCACTTTTTACTTTGTAATTCCCATAAAAGTCTTTCAGCAGAACTGTATTCCCAGATAAAACGGCGCGGTATACGATACCGTCGATCTTTGAAACAAAGTTTCTCACCATGTGGCGCACGGCACATAAAACTTCTTTTAACAGTTTTCATCTTCTTATTTGACGTGTACTACATACACGCTACATTAGTCCTTTGCTATTGTCAGTATATTCTTCGACGCAATGTTTCGAAATGTGTGTACGTTGGGGGGATTTTTACTTCGTAATACTCTCGTCTATCCATCGTTTCTGGAGTGCACATATTCTTTTTGTCCATAACAATGTCAATTTGCTTTAACTAGCAACATCTTTATGCAAGACAAGTAGTTGTAAAACTTCTTCATCTCCTGCAGCGCAATACGTAGCAGTGATCCAGTTAAATAAATAAAATGACTCGAAATGCAATTCTTCTATGAGCGACGAACATCGGAAAGTAATAGAAATGCTAGTAAATTCAATATAAGACAAGTTTCTTTGAAGAAACTATACGAAGAAATCGGAGATACGTTATAAATCGTACGACAGAATTGGTACTCGTATTAACATTTTTTTAAATTGTACCAATAATATATATTGATAATATATAACAAAAATTACAAGACTTTGCAATATATTTGTATTGTATTTCGAACGCTTACGTGTATATATATATA
>NW_011626957.1:92037-110469 GCF_000204515.1 Acromyrmex echinatior
TGATATATATATAGATTATATATATATATATATATATATATAATATATATATATATATACATACACTAATAAAATATCGCTTTGCAATAATCATTCGTGTAGTCAATTAAACGCCACATTCCGCGATTTATGTCGTTACTGATTGATATGTGAAACAGAGTTGACAGTATACAGAAATACGATTTATGGTATAACGCTTGAATAAAACGATAAACGGAACGAAATCGCATTTCAAATCTGACGGATAAGCGTTAATACAGAGGGGGATTGGGAAAATGGGCACGTCAACGTTGTCGGAAATTAAGCGACGGGGAAAAGATCCGTAAGCTAAACGGGGCGGCAATATTTTTCCGTGCCGCGATACGCACACTCATACGTCACGAAATACGTTACGAGCTCGTACCGGCGATTCGTATTCCCGCCACCATATATTTTCGAGTGCAACGTGCGCGCGTGTACGCGCACGAATATCATCCGCAAGGACTCCCATTAATTGTGCCTCGGCTATCATCGTCATTCGAGCGTGCTTGCGCTCTTCGATCGCCTATTTGTCCCCCGCCGATTACGAAAATGATCGAGATCTGCCGCGTAAAGTTGTCAACCGCGATTTTCAGCGGTGCGCGTTGTCCGTATTGTTCGTAAATAGCGAAAAAAGTGACGTTCACTCAGTGCACGAAAAAAGCATATAATATATATATATATATATCATTTGTGAATTCGCTTTTTATCCGCTGGGTTACCTTACAAGTTGGCGTACGGAAATTTCGCTGACGTCATTGTTTGAAATGGAGGTTGAAATCAACGAGCATCCTTTCTCGAAACGAGATGTAATATGCATGCTAATTGCGAACATGATATTCCGTATGTGCCATCAAGGTGGAACGTGCGGATACATCGCGATAATTAGACGGCGTATTATAGTTATATTATACATTACGTTCTCTTACTGACTTCCTCATATTCAATTCGTATTAATGAAGAAATAGATCTACCATGTCTTCTGTGATCAATCGCATATAATATTAACATAACGAAGTTGCAATAAGTTTAATTTTTTCCTAATCATCATACATTCTGAATTATTAGGAATGTGCGCTATGTGCATATATCATTTAAAATGCAGAATACTATTCAATCTAATATTTATATAATTTACATTAATTATACATGAATTTGATGGCTATTATTTTTTTATTATCTTCGATGGATTTTCAATTGGAGGATCTTTTATGTCAAACATATTATTGTATTATAGCCTTCATTAAAAATTTATAACAGTTATTTGTGTATATTTATTGATATTTATTTATTAAATACATTATTAGGGGATCGACTGTATTAATATGCAAATGCATGTATTATATTTCCTTTACTAAAGGTAATTGAAAATCGTAACCTAACTTTACATAATATGCCGTGTAATAGATATCCCATTAATATTAATTATTATATTGTACAATTTTATAACTAATGTATTTCTTTCAAAACAAATATTTAAAATTTTGATTTAACTCATAAGGGGAATATAAAGAATCTCGTATCTCGATTTTGTAACTCTTAGGACCGATTTTTTATTATCCGATTAATTTGTGATTAGGCTTAACCTGATTTTTTTAGTCAATGAGTTTCATCTATGATGATGTTATGAATGAAGCTCAACTTGTTTGGGTAAAACATCAGGTTAAGCTTAATAAGTTAACCAGATAATGAAAAACCGGGCCTTAATGATTCGGTATTGTTATGTTACCGTTGCGAAGATATTATATATAATAAAGAAGCTGTGCAATATAACGGTATTAAATTATCTTTAAGAGTTACAAAATCGGGATAGTGATCATGGACCATTTTCCTTTTTTTTTAAATAGTACAATAATTTGGAATAATTTTTTGTTTTACAATCTTCTTTTTCATAATTTTGTTTTGTATATGTAGATTAAAAATTATCGAACTATATTTATGTTAAGTTCAAGTGTTGCACTTTTTTGTATAGTTGAAAATATTAATTAAAACTTTAAAAATTAATAACAAAAAATTTTAGTGGATTTCAAAGACCATGAGAATATTCAGAATTTTTTGGAGGAGAGGGTTTATTAGATCTGTTATCACATATACAGCAATTTTTTGCGTTAATAAATTGTTTTTGTAGAATTTTTAGAGCTTAGAATATCTCCTTTTGTTTCTGATTTTGAATGCAAGAAATATTAGATTTTATAAGTAATAACTTTTATTTTTTTTTTCTGAAAAATGTATAGTTAATATAAAATATAGTTATTAAAAACGAAATCTGTAGTTATGAATAGAATAATCATTAATATATATTTCAATGCATATTTTTCAGCTTGAAAATCTGCAAAACTTTTCTTTATGTATGTGTGAACACTTTATCAAAATTCTAACTAATAGAAGTTCCAAAAATGGCTTAGATGGTCGTAACGGGGATGAAAAAATATTTATATGATAACCGAAAATTTATTCAAAATTAAAAGTAAAAAAATTGTATTTTTTATAATTAAAAATTAAAAAAATAAACACAAAATTTCGAGCTTCCTATTCCTCTCCTTAGATTCACCCATGTTAAAGATCCTATATAATACAAAAAATATGTACTACGAGTTAAATGCATTAACAGAAACAGTCTTGTTCATTGATTCACATAAATTACCTACTCAACTACTCAATCGCCAATAACGATCAAATATTAACATTTCACTATAGTAGTAGTTTAGATTACTTTTCATGCATGTTGCATATTAAGCGGAAATTTGTCAACATATGTAATGTTCTTTGTTTGATTTTCTATGAAATTACAAGGATTTCCGTTTCGCAGACATCACAGATTTAATAATGTACATTTTAATTTGTCAGTACGTAATTAGTCGGAATTGTAAATACTACATGTATTCGCGCGGGATGTTCCTTGCTTTACGAGATAAACTGGAAATTCGCACACGTCAATGCATAGCTGGTTTTTTATTTCTTTTTTCCTGAAAATTTGTTTTTCTGCGAACATTATTCTCATACCTTTATTTGCCAGGACGTGCGCTTTTAGCTTTTAAAATAGGCTTTCGCATATATTGAATATACGAGATGATTCTTTTGTGTATTGAGAATACAAAAGAGAGAGAAGAACAAATAAATAGAACTATGATTTTACTATGAGGAGTAAAGAAAAGACAGGAGAACATAGAAGCTTGTACAAGTTGTAGTTGTCTGCTTTTTCAATGTGATCTTCGCCTCTTTTTCTCTCTACTACAAACAGAGCTGACTGTGTAATTGTGCAATACGTGTTGTGCCACTGAGAATTGCAGAACATCAACGAAAATAGCTCTGAATAAATACGTATATACATACATAAACAGTGAACTGTCTTAAAATAAAAATAGATTAAAAAAAAATAGATTAATAGTAAAAATAATAAAATGGAAAAATAAGGTAAAAAATGATTTTATAATTAAGAATTGTATTCTTTTTTGTATCCTTTATCATTTTTATCTATTATTATTTATTGTATTTATTTACAAGTAAATATATACAAATATTAAATTTAATAATAAACAGAGTATAAAAATTAACATGATATTAAATATTCTATTTATTATTAGAAATTTATTATTTGTAAACATTTCTTCTCACAATCAGTCTTATAATTAATATGTGTTTCTTTTCTTTTCTTTACGTGTTTTTATAAATAATGTGACTAAGTAATATTGATCTATTACAGCAATTAAATTTTCAATCCAATCGATTTTTAAGTTGACAATTATATTAATTATTATTAAAGGCTGTAAATGACTGTGAAATCATTTTTCATTTGCTCGACAGAAATATTTGATTTTAATTTAAAAGCTAAGAAATGAAAGCCTTACAAATACATTTAAATTCATTTTTAATTACATTTAAATTCAAAGTCTTGTGACAATGACATCGTCGTTGTCGCGCAAAGAGAGGAAATCTCATGCCATTTATAAATGAAATGGTAGGATGCCGTGACGCTCAATCTTACCAGTATCAAAGATCAGACTCATGTCAATTCCGTACACGTTGTCATTGTAGCGATCGTGAAACCACAGAATTGACCCTGTATATAATGCATTACTCGGGGTGGCCTGCGGGCAGCGAACGACCGAAATCTCAACGCTGATAACATATGTACGCGTATCTACAGCTAGTGCACGCGTTTGTATCTGCATAGATTCAAGGAGAGGGAGGAAGGGACAGTCGTTCTCGCGCTACCCTTTCGTGGATATGCATGAGGAGAAGGTACTTTTGCCCGGGGTGAAATTTCGGTACGATTTCGGTAGGACTTAAGTACCCAGATGTAGTCCTTGGGTGTTGTATGGTCTCTAGGGTCGTGTATAATTGCAGCCTATCTAACGTTAACCGTTTCTCCTAGCATTTCCTACCCTCACTATTCTAATTTCGCTATTCGCCACCGACTCTCTCTCTTTCTCTCTCTCTCTCTTCCGCCTGTCTACCATCGCCTCTTCTTCCCACCGTTTTCAATTCCGGTCCTTTCTTTCTTACATATAGCGGGACAATGCGATCGTGGTGTACCTAAGCGCGCACGCGCGCTTCTGTGTTAGTCGGGAGCCACTAAATTTGCATTCCAGTCAAATGAAATATGCATTTCCTGTCGCACAACGATCTTCCGTCGACGACTCGCACCCTCGACTATTTAGTTGTCGTGCCACTCGGTGCCACGCGTCTCAGCTGCTTTCTATTAATTAGCGTCGCGACGCATTCCGTTACGATGCATTCCAGGGTACAAGTGCGAGTGCGCTTGTTATAGCACGTGACGCAGCCCGCCGTCATCTCGGACGCAAGACTAAGGTGGAATAGATCGTGCGGAATCGTCGTTATCCGCTCGGGTCGCCGAGGGTGGGTTAAATAAATTACGAGCGGGACCGTTGAACGTTTCCGTCGTGCCTATGCGCGTGGCGGAGAAACGACGTCTACCACTTTGCTGCGGTTAGAATACGAAACGGTCGTTGTTAATGGCGGTTAAATAGCATTCGCAGTAAATCTCCGTTTAGTGAGAAATAAAAAACCATATGGCTAGGAAGTATTAGCTAGTTTAATTTTTCTTTAATTTGTCTAAACTGCCAGTGACAATATCGTTTCTATAGTTAAAAAATGACTCAACTAAAAAATATGATTGTTGAGTTATTATTCGAATTATGAATGAGTTAGGTATAAATATTTTTTTATCAATTATCAAAAGTAAATTAACTTTGCTTCACAATCCGTTCGTCAAATAGTACTGTGTCGTTCTTTAAAGTTTTTAAAGAGAGCCCAATACCTTCTACAAGAGTGACACATTTTGAGTTATGTTTTTGTAAATAAAAAGGAAAGTCTTCTACAGAAAATATTTAAAATTAAAATAGTTTTGGTGATCAAAGTTTGAAGAAGAAATTGTTTTATTGGAATTTAGTCATTTTAGCTGATCAAATATAAACCGTTGATATTTCGATTTATGTTACTTTTGATAAATTATTTGATTTTTTTGTTATAATATATATAATATAATTTTATAGAATATCAAAATCGTCATGTATAAAGTTGTGCTGGAATAAATAGTTAATTATTTATTTAAAAAATGTGTCTATAGAAAATACTATTTAAAATAAATATTTTACGCAATAAATATAAAAAAGACACATAATATTTACTATTTATATTAACATTTACTTGAAATAAGATATTTATTTGACATTTCGATATTCTATGTGTGTAGTTAAATAGAAGACTTTATCTTCTATTTTTATTTATTATTTTCTATTTTTTATTTATTATATTTCCTTAATACAATAATAAAATAGAAAATAATAAAAATAAAATAAAAAACAATACATATTTCACAAATATACAGGGCGTCCCAGACTTCGCGTGACACTCTCGTCAATAACAAGTGTTTTTTTACTGATATTATTTGATTTGCAAATAATTTTTTGTTAAATTACAAAATAATTTTTCTCTCTTTAAAAAAACTTAATTTTTTTTAGTTGACTTTTGAAGTAAGGAAACAATATTATATTTATAGATGATTTTGTATTTAATACAAAATCATATGCAATATATAAATCCGTTTTAAGAACATCAGGAAGACGTTTATTTCTACTACAAAATGCAATAGAATAAAAGAGTATCATAATGTGTTGAAGTAGGTACATTGAGAGAAGTATTTGGTGTTTATGGCTATAATTATATGTTAAAATAATTATGATTAGATGCTCCATTTTTACAGTCATTACTGCTATAATGTTAGTAACAGTAATTATATTTACAGTTCTACTAAATATATAATCGGTACTGAATATGATTATGAATTATTAAATTACGGTAATTGCAATCATTTTTTCTCTCAGTGTAAAAATATCATAATTTCTTTAGACGTAAGAACTTCGAGAATTTTACTGTACTAATTTTTGTTTTTATATAATACTTTGTAAAGAATGACAAAGAGAATATAACATTTTTGATTCACAAATATGTTCCCTGCGCTCGTTCTACCTCAACAAAGCATTTCGTAACAAAGCATATTCCATCAGAGATGGAACGTGTGTGCTCGAGATGATAATTAAGTATAATTAATGAAGAGGAATTAAAAAACTAAGGTGTTTTCCAAGCGGCACTGGCAGCCCTAGCAAATAAAGTGAAACTTCCGCGAAACGAATTGTTACAAAGCGCTGGAAACCATAATGGGCGAATGTTTTCCTACGACGATGCAATTTTTTTATGACGGGACAAACGAGCTTCCGTATAGTGTATACGTCGGCTCTTAACTTCCTGCGACTCGTTTACAACGGACGGAAAAGTTTTCGCTCGCGTCTGCGAAAGTGTCTGCTTCGAAAATCGGCACGGTGAACGAGAGCCTCGCACTTTCCGAGGATCTGATTTTCCGACGTGCTTCCGCGGTCAGAAGTTCGTGGATGGCATTTCAAAGAGGGACCTAACTCACTCTCACGCGCGCGTCCACCGACGCGCGGCGCTTAGAACCCCGTCACTTACGAGTTTAAGATAGACCAGTTTATCGTACCGAGCGATCTGCTCGGTTGGCAGGATTTGTGACGAATGACGATGCTCTCGGTTTTATTAGATACACTCGGGATTTGTCGATCGTTAAGGTCTTTACCATTATTACAGCTACAGATTATGACGCCAAAAGCGTAAATTCTCTCTCTTTCTATTTTATTCTTTTTCGCACGACTATTATTTTTACACTATAATGGAGAAATCAATATCCTAATCAAATGTTTCTTTATCGCTTTCTGTATAATTATTTTTTTTTCGTGTAAATAGTTTGAAAATAAGGATGAATAATGTAAGATTAATTAAAAGGAATTAATGTCATAATGTCTATGTGATAAAACGTTATAAGGGACGCAAGTATTTTTCCTGATTCAACGATAAAATAAATAAAACTAAGTAAATTTTAATCTTTCTGCTTCAAATATATAAATCTATCTGACTAACAGCAATTCCCGAAGGATAAATTGGCCGTGCTGTTTGCGAAAATGAGGCCGCCTCGACTGGACTTTATAATTCAGATGTCAAATTAAGGCAGTAAATTAGGTGCTAAATCGCATTAGCAAGCGAGCAAACGTTAACTGTATTAAATTTCCACGCACACTTGCAATGCTAAAATTGTGTCTTCGTACTTATCTTATTTAAATGCACACGTAAAGCTGGATACAAACTGGACAAATGTGTACAAACAAACATGAATAAAAAATTTATTTCAACTAATGCGAACAGCATCGTTAATAAATTATTCATTCATTTTTGTTCACACTTATTTGTCTAGATTAAATTTGAGATTTTACGCATGTATATTAATATAATAAAAATAAATATAGTAAAATATAGTGTATATATATATAAATAAATAATATTAATAAATATATATACAAAATAAATTAAGAAATATACATTATATTATAAACAAACTTTTCGTACACAATGAATTATACAGGATATCCCATTTTAAAGGATTCACTCAAATATCTTACAAAACATTACTTTTTACTCCCGGATTTTAATCAAACGTATTTAGCATTAATATTTATTACCAAAGATTATTACCAAAGATGGGAATATGTAAAACGGAAATCTCATGGGTTATGGAGATACAGAATGCGAAAATTTTTGCATAAAAAATAATGAAAATAACAAAAGTAATGTCACTTTGTGTAACATTTTATTATTAAAAAAAAGTAACAATTAAGTATGAAGATTGACTATTGAATGGTCGAAATAGAATACGTATATGCAATAAGAAAACGGAAAAAACTATAAATATTAGTATACTATACAATTATTATTGTATAATAATTATATAGTATAATTATTAGCACATTTTCAATATTATAAGTATTTAATTCGAATGTGAAACATTATTTTAGTGGTATTAATATATAACATGTAATCATCTAAATAAGAAAATAAAAAGCCTGATTTGAAAAAACCTGCTTGATAAAATTTCTAAACCTAACAGCCCAAAAATGAAAGAAATAAAATGATTGCAACTTTAAAAGTCATAATCATTGTATCATCAATACGTTGTAAAAAAACTTCGCACGATGAAAATTGTAACGTCACGTATCATAATATGATGTGGAATAAAATTAGTATTGTTCCATGCGAATAGACGCTCACTTTAGTTACATGCACATCGTAATGCAGCGTCATATTCGGTGAGATAGGTGCTGTCGCGGATGCCTTCACCTTTATATTATCCTGGTTTTCGGTCGCCTGTCAGAAGTTCGTGCGCCCGCTGTCGTCGCCTGTTGGGCCTCAGAATTTTACGAGGTAACGTCACCGCCACGAGGAAGTCAGGATTATGGAATGCAGACGCGAGATTTAGCGATGGCAAGTATGTGCATGTGCCACGTATAGCTCTCCTTTGCGGGGTACTCCTGTTGAGTCCCACGGGGTACGCCGCAAGGCGGCTGCTCCAGACCGCAATTTGCTCAGACATGACGAAATAAAATGTAGCGCGAAAGCACACAGGAAATGAGACTCATAGTCCTCTGTGTTTGATCATTTTCATGATTTATTAATAACAGCTGAAGTTTATCATATTCTCTTTTTTAGATTGTAATCAACGAAAAGAAAGAAAACAATCTAAAAAAAAAATTTGAATTCATCCAAAGGTAAATTCATCAAAAGAAATCTAGATTGAATGATTACATAAATAATTATATAAAAACAATTATAATTCAAATATATTAAGAATATTCGAGAAAATTCCATTATTGATTTCAGGAGTTTATATCATCAACCGGATAGTCTAATTTGAACTGAAGAGAAAATTAGAATTCCTGTTTTCTGATATTGATTTTTCAGCAACGAAGTATACATTAAATTTTTCCAGCTTTGTCACTTTTTGACAATGTGATTGTAGAACATTGTTTTGAATTTCTATTTAATAATAAATAAGTAAAAATAAAGAAAGAAAATTTAACGCTGCATAAAATTTTTATTTTATTTACGTAACAGATATAATTGATCATTGACAGATTCGTCTCGCGTTGTGTAAATTAATTTTGAAATCGTTTGTGAAATTTTCGAAATATCTGTTAAAATTAGATATATCAATAACATAGTACTTTGAATTATTAATAAAAATTAATTTAATAAAATTTGAAAATAACAGCATAAATATAGAACGTACTTAATAACACAATTTTTCAATATTTACAAAAGTTTACAATACGGCTTCATTTTATCTGCAACTTCTATAAATTAATTATAAGCAATGTATACAGCGGTGCTCTTATATATCCATTAAAATTACAAATAATTATAGTTTTAATTCAATGTATAATCGAAAATATCATTGCATTATTAATTTCATACAGCATACACGAGACGTATAAAAATTTATCATATGAAAATAATATCTACATTTCTTGAAATTTTTATTTTGTTCATATAAAAGTACATTACAATAAATTTATTAAGGTATATTGTAATGGTAAAATATATTACGGAAAAATACATTATTTGTGATATTAAAAACAACCTTCAGTTTTAAATAGATGTTTCTCCTAAATTAAAATTAATAATGGTATTTCTGGTTGTATTGAAAGTTAAATATTCAAGCCAATTATTAATTTAATGGATGTATAAAAATATGCACTATATATATATATATAGGGTAGCCTACGTAAATTATAACAAACCTATAACTCGAAAAATATCAAAAACGGAAAAATATTTCGGACGAAAGTAAAACAGTTTCTAGAGAGACATATTTTGGTCACGTTGTTTTTTTTCTAGGTAAAAATCATCATTGTCAAAAAGATACGTACGCGAAGGTTATCTCTACTTTTTTTAAAGGAATTATGTGATTATATGTTTTAAATAAAATGTGATTCTTCTAATTATTCTGCTTATAAAAGTAGAAATATTAAAAAACTAGTTTATGAGATACTTTACTTTGTACTTTATTCTGACGTATCTTGATATGTAATATTAAATAATATTTAATAATATGTTAGTATGTTATTACATGTTAACATAATCTGTAATCATAACGAATTTTATGCCTACTTTTAGTTCAGTATCTAATACAATATAAAAAAAGTCTGAAGTTTTACGTAATTTATAGAATAAAAAGATACAATTGAAACTGTATTAAAATCTTATTTTTAATGTATAATATTTCAATAAAACAATAGAACTTCAAATGTGGTCAAAGAACTACTTGTTATACGTATTGTTAATAATTAATAATAAGATAAAGGAGAGATATAATTGACGTACAAAGCTGAAAAGAGACAATGATTGATCAATTGGTATTTTTTTAATATCATTTTTATCTTTCTCATGTTATATTTGTCCCTTTAATTGTCTTTCTTACCAGGGGCAGCAAACTAAAATTTTTCAGTATATGAAGTTTCCGAGGATAGATTAAGAGAGAGGAGAGAAAGGGGGGGATAAATATATTTCCTCGTAGTAGCCGCTCTAATTTTATTTTTTTAAATAAAATTATTAATAAGTTCCTCCATAATTTAACTTATCGACCATTTCTCGATAAATGTACAATGTCGCAATATGATTTTGAACGTTTTTGTTTCATTGTCGAAGATATCTTTTAAATGTCTTAAATAAAATGATCTTTCATTCGAACAAGTTGATGTAAGAATCGTTAAAAGAACGCGAATAAATTTTACGTATTCTGATACAAGATTTCTGATTTCGGAATTGTCATGTAAAAATTGCACTACATCCTTCAAGCAATGCAATGGCTTAATTTTTCATATGTTTGTAATTTCTAAATTACAATTTCTAATTTCTAAATTTTTCCCCGACCAAATATCATATAGATATGAAAGTCAATGTATAGAATTCCATGCATTGAATAATTCAGTGTATAGAGTGTTCCATACCAATCATAGATTCACCGTCCATGTCACTTACAATTAATTTACAAGAGATATAAATAAAATGAAGTCATGAATATTCATTAATGGAATATATGCTGAATATTATACTTAACCCTACGTGTGTAATTAAGTTATTTAATGAAGGAAGCTTTCAAGAAGCAAAAGCAAGCGGTTCTATATGTCTTTGTCTTGATACTAAGTATTTCTTCAATAAAAGTTAGTACCATCTTATCACGAACATCTTACAATTAGTTAGTTATAAATGCGTCCAATTACCGTGTTCTAAATAACCTTCTCGTAAATACTCAACAGGGCATCAATTTAACTGCATTTTTTACGATCTTGCAATTAAAGAACTGGAAATTTTCTCTCAGATAAACTTCTGAATGCCTTAACAATGTTTCGTTTTATTGGGTAACTCGTGACTTCATTGCGACATAAACTTCAATAAGATTGATGTAGTCGTCGTATTTAAAGTAAATACCGACCGTTAGAATAACTCGCGAGTAAAAGTCACGCTGTACTAAGTGGTTACCTCGTTGCCATGAATAATTGAAAAGTCATGTTAGAGCACCGCATTGCTCTTGATGACAAATTAGCTGTGATTTCCTTCTTATTCCGCCTCTTCTGACAAAAATGGCCGAATGTTTCGTAGCAAACGACGCTACGAGCATCGTAATTCACCGCGCTTTGATGATCCTTTTGTAATGTTGCGAGTTTCTTAGAGTGCACGCACAAGGGAGAGAGAGCGAAAGAGAGAGAGAGAGAGAGAGAGAAATGGAAGAGAGAGAGAGAGAAAGGGAGTCCAGATCTGACTTTCAGATCCTCCCTTGGAGAGGAGGCGGCGCGCGGCCGCCGGCTTAACCGTCCTGCCATAAATTACTGACCTTGATACATTACCACATGGCTGCTCCACTGAGCTCTGCATCCACCACCGTCTTTGATATATGTACACGCTGTATCCTCGCGCGGCCGCATGCACGTATAGGCGCGTATACGCTACGTACATTACGTCTAACGTGCACATTTATACGACAATTTTAATACTTCCAAAAAGAGAGAACTCCATCCAAACTACCGTAAAACTGTCCGCGAACGTTAGAAACTGTCGGATAAAATGTCGACATTCACGATGTTACACGCAACGCAGAACAATTTAATTAATGACCGAGCACGATGATGTTTCAGGCACGTCATGATAATTTTCCATGTTAATGATTTAACCATGTTCGCGGTTGTAACTTTGAGCGTTTTCAAATTTTTGTAACAATCGGTAAATGAAAATATCGAATGAACGTATACGCTTGAAATAGTCGCCTTTATTAACAATAATTTTATTTCACTTGTGTTATTAAATATTATATGGAGGAATTTATCCTTAGAACATTTAATGGTAATTTCAGAACGACTTATAATGATGAGAGAATGATGTACTCCGCAGACAAAAGATTTCTGATGAGTTAATTTCAAATATTAATCAGAATGTTAGTAAATAATAGTCAAAATGAGTGTTTAGAAGAGCAATCCGTATAATAAAAGTTATCGATCTCTGTTAAGTTGATTTCCAATATTAGTTTCTTAGAAAAAAATAATTAATAAAATATAACAAACATTGGCAAATATCAAATTGGCTGGCTCTGTGAATGCTTCCTATTTTTTTTTAAGAAGAAATACTTTGCGAATTAATAATTTATAAATCGACAATATTACAGCATAGATATAGAATCTCATCAGTTTTCTCAGAATAAGGTAAATTTTAAAATTGTTCTATGCGTGATATAAAAAAATCTACGTATAATATAAATAAATCTACGTATACTATACATAATAATTTGTACGAACATGATGCGACATGGACGAGATGAGATTATGAGTAGTAGATAAACTCGCAAGTAGAACGCCCGTGATTTTGCGCGGCTTGGTGACATTGCCGCGCCGAGACAAATTTGAAAATTTCAGGGCAGTAAAATGTGGCGGAATACACGACGGAAAAATTTTACGCAAACGTAGGCTAAACTCGAGCGTAACGAAACGTGACGCGTTTACGATGCAACTGCGACTTGATATACATCACCTCTATTCTGTACGTGCGTATTGTGGAAATGTATGTTACTTGATATTTTACGGTACGTATGCGCGTACATCGTGTGAAAATAGTATTTTTGCATGAGGATAACTGCGGGAGCCTCGAGGGCAGTTAAAAAAAACATATCTAGATTCTGACACTCCAGGGGATGATGGCTTGAATCAATTCCTGTTTTTAAATTACAAAACTGATTGCCTGTGAGAATCGAAACATTCCCATATTAAACACGCATGTTTTCAACAAAATGTAATAATAGATTTGACATATTTCAGACCAAAGTATCACAAAATTAAAAAAAAAAAAACATGTTTCGATAAACATCTGCTTAAAAAATATCGATATTTTTCCTTCATCTCCTTCGTGGCAAACATATTGCTTCATCAATATTTCCCATCATAAATTATATGCAAATATTTAGAAAGAATCATAAAATGCAAAAATAACTGACGTTTCGGTAGTTTCATACAAGAAGATAAAAATCTTCTTTGAATTGATACATAGTATTCATCAGATCTCACCGTGTACCGTATTTTTCAGTGCGTATGTATATATAGAGAAGAAAAAATATATGCAGCTTCGCGAATGTGTCAGGTGCATGTATGCATATACATATGTCGCGAGTGGCTATATATATATATATATATGTATATATATATACGACCGCGAATTTCCATCCGAACGAATCAATTTCTCGACGATAGCGTCGTCGTCTACCATTGACGCTCTGCTGCGAACTAAAAAAAAAGTACTCGCATAGGCTAGTGTGCGGAGGCTTTATACACGATCAGACCCGTCGCCATTTCGCCATAGCACGAAGAAATGAGCAAATGATTAATGAGAATAGATTAATGACGTATATCGTTAGACTTCCACTTGCGATGCAATCTATACGTCGAGCTGGATTGATATTATTGAACGGTATAGGACATAAAGTATGATATATTGATTGACCGTTGTAGTTGTTTCTTTAAAGTTCTTATAGATGCTGCTTTAAGAAGCTGGGTCGTGATTGCCCACTGAGATTGTCGTACCTTAATTACAATTTGTAAAACAGATTTGCGAGCATGAAGATTGAAAATTGATTGAAAATACCTCACTATTCTGTACTTGACATTGATAGAAAAAATAAAGAAGTTCCAATTAAACGAGCAATGTAAGGATAAAAAGTATAAAAATCTATTAATGTAATATGAAATAATGACGGAACGTCATTACTTTTGATTTATTAAATCATCCTTAGCTCACTTAACTGTAAATATAACGATAATCACCCCAAAGAAATTAAATAATAAAATAAAATAAAGTAAGAAATTAAGAAATAAATTATAATATAGGAACGAGAGACGTTGGATAAATAAACAAAATTAAAGAGAACAGCAACAATTTTATTTTATTGATTTTTATAATTTGCAATTTTGTCGATAAATATTATAAATCAAACTATTACTAAATACAACTTAAGCTCAGCTATCAAATTCAGTAATTAATCTGAATAATCAAGATGTTTTTGTGTAATGAATTTTAAAATATAATAAAATTCTTATAAAAATATAATATAATTCTTCAGAAATTCATATACACGTTTTGCTAAAGTCACCCTTGCGTTCAGTAACTCGCGACAGACCTGCACGATCACATCGCAGCATACGTATGTGTGCGGATGTGTACGTCTGCATGTCCATGCGAGAGAGAAGAAACAGTTTTAAATTAAACTATGGCCAATTTCAATTTGATCCCGGGCAGGTGGATTAGCAGACGCCTGTCGAATGCAAGGACGTTTACAGGATAGGGGATGATTACTGCTTTCGCGTTTCTCCCTCGAGTATCCGTCGACCGACGTCCCGTATAGGAATTGTTTCGCGAATCGAAAGAATATTAATGGTGCGCGTCCTGCCGACTGGAAATTATGTCATCAATAGCATTACATATCGCGGAAGCGATACTTCTGTGTCCTTTTTCCTCCTTTATCATACCGTTTTATCATTGCAGCAGGTGCGAACGCGGCTGGCGTACACGAAAGGCGGCATTAATTAAATTTAAAAAACCTTTAATTACGCCGAGTTGGTTTTCCATACAAAAATGAGGGGCGCGAATATAATTACGGGGAGTAAGAATTGTCGACTTTTCATAAAAATCCAGGTGGGTTTTAGTGGAGAAACTGCAGACGGGTGTGGGATTATTTTTCGTTCGTGTGGTGGCAGAGAATAGCGTCGCTGCCTGCCGGAAGAAACATTTAATGAGACTCTTTGTGCTTCGTTTACACTCGAAAATGACGCCGGAGTTTCAGTTCGTGATTCGGTACCGAATTGTAGATTAAACTAATTTTGATTAATTTCACCCCGTAACGGTGAAACTTCTCGAGATTAAAGTTTAATTTCTTGTCAAGCTTATGAAATGGAAGAAGTGTTTAGATAGTAAATGAAAAGTATACTTCCTAATATTATTTGAAGAGAGAAAGAGAAAGAAAATTACAGTAAATATTTTTATTTTCTCATTTTAGAAGGATATATTTCATTGCATTATCAATATTAAAAAAAGTTTGTTCCTTTACGTACAAGAGAAATTGTCGTAATACATTACTACAGTAAATGATAAAATTAAAAAGATATATTAAATGTATTGTAAAATATTAATCTAATGATATGGAAGAATATTCAACTAAAGAGGGTTCTTTGCTCGTAATAACATATATGTATAAATTTTCAGTTCAAACTATGCTTCGATGTTCAAATATCAGAGCACATTTTGTTTGAACTGGAAATTGTAAAAATTCCCACATATATTATTAAGCACAAATACCTGCTTTAATTGACTATATCCAATATTCATGTCGGATCTTATATTTAAAACCGTCTTAAATACAGTTACATTTTAAGATGAACCAATCAAAGAGCCGTATTAGCATCTTAAGATATTACTTAAGACGGTGAAATAAGAATGAACTATGACTTTCTTTACTCGTTTGATTTGAATTTCTCAATCTATTTTCACTTAACATTATTAAATATTAATATAACATTTAATACGCGTAAGTATTAATCGATTAATGATTATTATCAAGATACTAGGTAATATCTCACGCTAAATGTACGTTTAATGTTATATGTTACTATATTAATAATAAAATTAGGAATATGTATTGAACGTATTAAATATTAATAATAGATACTAATCTATTAATATGACTAATTTAATTATTATAGAGGTAGCATTTGTATAATGAATAAATCAGTATCTCTGCACATAAAACATTAAAGATAGTATGTATACAAAATTTAAGTATAACGCACTCTTATCCGGGCAATAACATTTCGCACATAAAATATACAGGCATTTGTTACATATATGAACCATTATAAATCGGATTGTCGATCGCACTTTACTTTGGATATATGTGCAATTTAGTGAACATTACTTATTTCGTAGCCATACGAGGCAGCTGTTTCACCGTCGCGGAGTAGTGCACCGTCGACATTTTCTCTGAATAGCCGCCGATCCATTCGGCCTCAAGTTTAGATTTATGCAGTAATGGTATGCTAAATGGAAAATCGGAGAAGATCTGCTTTGTAATGTATGACAAAGACCTAGTTTCTATCTATTACGTATACAAATATGGTACAATATGATATAATATAAATCGTGAATCTATGATTCACAATCTTCTACATAACGGATTGTAATTAATGATTTATATATATGGTTTTGCCGTATATAATTAATTTTAAAATATTTTACCGATATAACAGCCAATCCAGGTTATTACAATTGTATTATTACAATATGAATCGTGATCTATGATTCACGATTTTATACACAATGGATTATAATTAATGATTTATATGTGTGGTTTTGATGTAATTAATTTTAAAACATTTTACTGATACAGCAGCCGACCTATGTTATTGCAATTGTATTATTATCATTACTATCACAGTGTACTTTTTGATGCTGCATAGTATATGAAACAACGGTGCGGTTTCGCCATCGCGTCGTTATTCCACAAGAATTAACGAGAGTACAAAGCACGGAGGATTCTCTATGCGCACGAACAAAACGGCAAAACCCTAGCGATTAAGCAGTTCGGGCGAGCGACGTTCATTCGTGCGGGGAAAAAAGTTTGGCTTCGTAGCAGTCAACTGGACTATTGATGTGTTAAGGGCGACGGTGACGGCTATGGCGGCCGTAACACGTATCGCGGCGCGAAACGCATCTCGTAAAAAGCAATAACCGCTGCCAACTTTTATTTCGCACCCACAATTCAGAAGGCGCAATAGGGCATGCGGCTGGACAGCCGGACAAAGCGGAGTACACCGTACAATTTTCTCGAAACGAATGCGTCGCCGACGGGGGCGACTTCTTTTGTGCCTGGGTAACCGGTACCCGGCGTGAATCACATTAACACGGCATTTCGCATCGGGTCGATGCAACTTCCTGCTTTCTCTCTCTCTTTCTCTCTCTCTCTCTCTCTCTCTCTCTCTCTCTCTCTCTCTCTCTTTCTCTGTCTGTCTTCCTCTCTTTCTCTCTCTTTCTTTGCTACTCGGTCAACATCCGCCCGTCTGCCCGGGTGTTCCCCGCCCGGATCGCTTTACTCGGCGCTCCCATCGTTGCGTTCCCATCGCGTTCTCCCGCCGGTGCAATTTTAACGGGTAACGCCGACCAAAGGATTCCCGAGTCAGTCTTTTGCATCTTCGAAAAAGATCACGTCTGCACTTTAATGAAAAAAACAGCTTTTTCATAACAGCTTGGTGCAGCTCGAGACTGCCAGTTCCACGTCGTTTCTCTTTCTTCAGCACTATACCTGTAGTGTAGATCGAGCATATCACTTCGGATGCTACATTGAGGATTATATTGTATAATATAATCCTCATACACACACACACACACACACACACACACGCGCGCGCGCGCGCGCGCGCGCGCGCACACACACAATCGGGGAGCCACTGAGGTGCCGCC
>NW_011626957.1:115283-129803 GCF_000204515.1 Acromyrmex echinatior
CGCCGGCGCGCCGGCGCGCGGGCGCACATACACAATAGCGAAGCCAGTCGGTAACGGCACCGATGATCCGTCGACGAACCCCTTTTTATGGGCTCGTTTGACAATCCTTTATCTCGGCGAAAGCCTTTCTGCAGGCTCGTGTCGAGGCAGTTAATAAAAATGCATGTAACGTTCTCTCGTTCTCGCGAGAACAACGACTAGACAGTAATTGCGTCGAGTACGAGCAGAAGGGTACGAAACAGAATGGGTATGATAGGCTCCCCAGCTTTCTGATAGGGAGATTTTATTGAATCCGAGCTATTTGAGCCGTTAATTCGGTTACGAGCACGTACGATCGCTTGGCTGAGTGCCTCTCTATTAAAATGACTTATAGTACGTCAATGCAGCTTGGCTCGCTCTTGTTGAAAGAATAAATAATAATGTATGTTACTAAGAAATTTGAGTTTTTCATTAACATGTTTATTTGTGTCAATTAAAATGACATGATCAATTATCGTAAAACAATTATGATAATGAGTAAAATCACCTTATTGAGTAAAAACTCTTAATGAACATAAGTCGGAAGCTCAATCATTTCTGAGATATAAACATTTTTGTACGTTAGCATTATGAATGATTTACTCGTTTTTACATTGCATGCGGTATTTACTTCAATGTTTATAAATCGCATTTTGAATATCTTCATTCAATTTCCATACTTCATAACAGAAGATTTCAGTCATCAGTTGTCATCAACTGGCGGTTATGGATTTACATTTTTAGTAATTACATAGTTGTAACTAATTGTAACGTTCATTTTAATGAATGCAACGATGTACGATACAATAAAATTATTTTATAAATTGTAAAAGTTATTTTGGTTTTAAATTTTGCAAGCAAATCATCATCATTTCGGATCTGCAGTGGCCAACTTCTGTATCACGCATTGACGATTGACTTTGATCAGATGATATTATATGTTAATTGTCAATACGAAAGTTGAAAGTTGACTACACTACAGAGCCAGATCTGAGATAAGATAGTTCGCTTGCAAAACTTTAAAACGAAATAATTTGTGTGATCTGTCAAACAATTTTGTTATTATCATTGTATTTGTTAGAATGGACATTATAATTTTTATCAAGATATTTATTTTATCGTGCAAAAATTATGTATATTTTTCCATTCTCTAACATAATTTTTTAAGATAATTTTTCTAAATGATTACAATAGAAGTTAGAATCGTTCGATTTAATATTATGTTTAGTGAGTCTTTTTATCAGTTATTCACTTATACAGAACCTGTGTATAAAATATTATATAATAATCGCAATTTTACTTTTTATAAAGAAAAAAAAATGCAAAAATTGTTTTCTTAATTATTTTCAAATTATTTTTTTCATTTTTTTTTCTATAGTCAGTGATTATACAAGAGAAAAAAAAAATCACATATGCATATATTATATGTAATTGTATATAATTATATTTAATAATATTTGATAAACTTTCTTTTACCATGAAAAGTTTTCTTTATGTAGAAAAATTATATACCTAAGATTACAGTCAAATATAAAAAATAAAGATAAATTACAGTGATAAGTCGAACATGAATGCCTCATGCTTACATACTTGGACAATTAGATGCACGTCGACGATTGTTCCTTCGTTAAACTTCTTTGCACAATTAAGGGTTTTATTTCAAATGATCTCACCATATTCCTGATGCGGCTCGTTCGCGCGAAACAGGTTGAAAGCGTTATTAGTCCGTCCCGAGAGTAACATGCGAAAGGATACAATTCAGTTGTGATTCATGAATAGGAAAATCGGTAGAAACGTCTCGTAACGGCGGTACGAAGTACGGTGGTTTCCTGTCCGTACCATGTCGCTTGCGGTAGTAATACGCGGTAGACATCCGTGTCGCTCGAAGGAAGATGTACGATATCGAGCTCCTACTAGCGCATGGCGTTGTAACCTCTGGTAAAGCGGATAGTAATAACGAATCCCGCGCGACAACGGCGCGCTCCTCGCTCTTCCCATAAGTCGTCGTATTCAATGCATGTTCTGTCGCAACAATGCTTGCAAAGAATTGAAACTTATACATATGTTCCGAGGGCGTTTCATAAAATCTATGTTCTGCCAAAGAAATAATAAAATTAATTTCAGAATTTTTTTACTCATATTAATTTAACTTTAAATAACAATTATTTTTATTATTATTTTATCCTTTTTCATTAGTTTTAATTGATACTTTGTTAATGACATTACTGTTTTCATTACTTTTGTTAATTTTAATGAAAGATTAATTATTTGATGGATTGATTTGACGCTAACGTTTAATAATTATAGATATATATAATCTAATATATTATTATATATTATATTATAATTGCAGTTTGTCGAAGAAATACATTTTATGTAAAAATACTGGATATTCGAAATTTAAAACTGTAAATTATAATAGATTATATGGTAGTATAATAATGCAATTAATTAATTTATTACAATTAATTTATTACAATATCTCTCGCTCTCTCTCCTTTCTTCTCTTTCACTCTTCGGAACTATTGATACGCACCACATTATATACCGCGCGTACCTTACACAATTTCAGATACGCTATCAGTTCGTGTTGTTAGCGTACGTAACTGTAACGGTGATGTTACTATGCTGGTCGAGTAAACGGCGTCCCACCAAGACGAATCAGGGAGCGGATTGCCATAGAGAGGGTTCAGGAGCTGGCCGGTTGTCACAAAGCACGCCGAGTGATCTATAGCTCTAATTAATGGCAATCTCCGGAGGGTGCCCTGGCTTTCCACGTGGATTTCAATTATCTCGCATCGGTCTGCCTGGGTAGTCCAGTAAACCGATTAAAGTTTTTGCGATCGAGCTACGAGCACACTCCATTCGCTTTCATCTCCATTTCTCTTCTACCTGCATTTCGTGCTTAACGTTGGTATAATGCTATTAAAATCCCACGTGCTGCGTATATGTTATATTTATAGAGGTTGCATAAAAAGTCTAATTAAACTTTCGCAGGCTTCATTACCTTTCGCGATAGAAAACACATGACTGTCACGAAAATACTTTTTAAGATATAGATATATATTATGCAAAATATATATTATTGTATTTAATAAATAATGTCTACATAGAGAAATGTTTATTTAAAATGCAATATAAATTGGGCAAAATTTTAATTTCGCTTTGTGTACATAAAGCTTCTGTTTTTAGATTGGTTTCCAATAAAATTGTATTATATATATAGCAGAATTAAGATTTTATAATAATTATGGAAATATTTATTCGATGTTAATATATTACAATGTGTAATGATCAACACAATTGCGATGCATTTAGGTATTATTAACGTTTAACAATCCTCTTAGAAAACGTTTCTCGCATTTGCTTTGAGAGAAGAAGCGATACTGACAGGATGGAGATTATCGCTCGAGAATGTTTGCATGGCAGCCAAATACCCTCTTTAAGATACTTGCCGTGCTCTTCGAGGTGTATTTGCGTTGTTGTGTGAGAGACATTCAGTTTTGTTGCCACTTCGCTACTGTAATAGTGAAACACGGAACTATCTGAATGACTGCAAGATTTCGATGTCTATTTGAATACAAATCCAACGCAATGCGATCGATAAGTTTGAGTTCGACTTTGTTAAATTTAATCTATTTCAAGAATTATATGAATACATAATCTCGAGTATATAATCTCGTTCTTCTTTGTTAGTTTTCTACAGCGCTGCGATTATAATTCTTTTTGTCATAAAAAACATAACGTAAGAGTGATGACAAAAAATTTTTTAATAATTTTTTTAAATATTTTTATTCACTAGTATTGTAATTTTTAAATACACAAAGTTTATTTCTTCTCTGTCAAAAAATATAATACTACGAAAAATAATATTCTTCTATATCTCTTCAAGTTAAGAGAAAGTGAATAAACAATTATGATCCCGTGCATTATGTATTATATCTGTTACTGTATCGGGTAGGAAAATATGCAATGCTGCAGAATAATGACTATTGTCGCGATTCTATTAATTAGCGCATCAACGTAATTAACAGAATTTTTTTAAATGAATGTAGAATCTAAAGAAAATAACAAGTGAATACATTTAAAAATATATTATTAGTCGTACTTGTTACGACTAATAATATATTTCAGTCTTTCCTAAATTTTCATCAAAATATTATAATAATATTTTTGTTGTTAGTAGAACTAATTAGGACAGCGTTAGTAGATAAAATAAAAAGTGCACACAGAAATTATTTAATGTCTAATAAGTAAGAAATCAAATCGGTCATTATTTATTTGTTTGTTATATTTAGTGATATAATTTTTAGTATATCAAATATACCTAAATTAAATATTATGATTCAGAATTTGTTATTACTTTTTTTTTATTGACAGTATATGGCATTAATTGTTTAAATTTGTACGCTTGTATTTATATTATATTCTTTTTCGCTTAAATAAATTCAGTAAAAGATAGAATTTGAAAAGCGAAAAAATAGTTTTGTTAATATTGTAGCGATGCATCATCACAATTTCACACATAGAGCGCAGCAATAAAAAATAATTTGAAGAACATATATTGGAAGAATTTGCAAAATATTATAACATTTAAACAATGATCATATATCTGCATTATATTTCTTATATTGTACCTTTTTATATTGTATTTCAGTATAAAATAAAGTGTATGGCAAAAAAAAAGATAAATAATTAAAAGATAAGATAAATATATGAAAAGAAAACCGAATAACTAAATCGAAGGACAGTGATGATCTCTATAGATTGATTCGCTTTTGCCGGAGGGAATTTTTCTTTATATTTAAAATTAAAAATACAATTGAAATTTAATCAGAAAAATGCGAAACCATGTTTAGTTGAAGTATATTTAATTGCAATACTTGATATAAGCTTGTATATTAAATTAGTTACATATATTTTTAGGGATATCACAAAGTAAAATTGAATCGTGTATCTTTAGAGGCTCTCAAAAGATGCGTGTTTCAATTATCATTACTTATTTTATCGGAAATTTAATCTGTCTACAGACGTTATACCGATACGATAATTGTGCTTGTACTCAATTAGATAGTTCGCGTAAAAAGACACAGATTATCGATCATGTCGCATATTTAGCGCGAGACATTTCAAGAGACGATGTATCTCTTGACTGTCTAATAGTGTACTCCGAAATTAGATCAATAAAATAATATAAGAAATTTCTTTGAGTGTTACAACTATTAGCTTATCGATCGTTCTAATCGTTTTTGCATTGATGTATTTAATGTTTTTGACTTATATTCACTGCAGCTATTTTGGATAGTGATGTAGAAATAAAAAGACATACATATAAAGAAATTTTTTCCAAACTGCATTAAAATGTAAATATTTTTTAAATAAAACAATTTGTAATCGATAGAATAAAATAAAATATACCGAAAACTTATCTCCAATCAATAAATATCCATATATTTGTAATTGAATCAAAAAACGAAACTATATATATATATATATATATATATAACTATATATATATTTTTTTTCTACCATACACTTTATTTTATATTGAAATACAATACAAAAAGGTACATTATAAGAAATATAATGCAGATACATGATCATTGTTTAAAATATTTTGCAAATTCTTCAAATTATGTCAAATTATTTTTTATTGCTGCGCTGTATGTGTAGAATTGTGATGATGCTACAATATTAACAAAACTATGACAGCTGACGAATTGAAAAAACATAATTTTATTCTGTTCCAAAATAAAAGAACAGTTTTCGATATATTTTACAAGTGTATTCTATCGAATACAAATATTGTTTTATTTAAAAATATTTCTATTTTGATATCGATTTCTATTTTGTAAGAATTTTATGTGTTCTTTTGCTTCGTTATCAATATAAATATCCGTGATGATTAGGAGGCTCAAATTTGAGACGTTTAATATTTATATATACATATATATAAATATCTCCATATTATTTTATTATTCAGAATTAATTTCATGGAATTTACATTTGTAAAAATGTCAACTGAATCACATCTTGAATATCATTTAATACGCTTGATATATGCTTATTTAACATATTAAATATTGTCGTATTGAGTTTGCAATAACTTCGCTAAAATGTTAACAATTAAAAGTTTAAAAGTTGTGAACAGGAAACAGTGATGCTGATTGAAGTAATTAAATCTTATATGGCCTATCTATGCTATGCGATTTTTTTTCTAATTTTTTGTTGAGTTTAAAATCGAAAACTAGTAAAACATAAAAAAAGGATAAAACGTTTGCAAATATTTACATAGGTACAGTGAAGATTTTAATAAAAAATAGCATGAAAATCATATTGTTTTCCTCTTTATGTAAAAAAAATATTAGAAAAATGGAAAATAAAGATCCAATGTTATTTTTATAAGTTACTTTTTATAAGATGATTTATTAATATATTGACATTAAATTATTGACATGTAAGAATCCACAAATAATTATTTTCTAAACAATTGATTTATCTACTTTTACTTATCTACGTATCTATTTATTTCCACGACATTTAGCAGAAAAATCCATGGTCTCGAATAATAAAAATATCGAAGGAACGTTACAATCGATATGTGTTTTCAGTATATTTAGGTTGACCATATTGGTTTTGTCTTACAAAGAGCTCCCTTTCTTTGATTAGAAACAAAACGTTATGACAAAAATACAAACTAAATACAGTGTTGTAAAATATAAATACATAATCAATATAAAACAAATTATGGAAATTAATAACCTCTTGATAGTTATAGAAATCAATTATTTATCTACGAAATATTATACCATAACCACGACATACTCATACTGTATTTTGCTTTGCTCGCAATAATAGAGTAAACAAACTAAGCAATAAATTGATACAATCGAGTTGGATAGACAACCTGCAAATAGATAATTAGACAATAATTTACTAGTATTATCTATTGAATTCACCGTGTAATTACCTACAAATAGCGAGTAGAATATATTAGAGGATACTAGTAGAGGATACTAGTCCATTTAGAATTCGGTTACCTTACATGTCAAATATGTTTTAAATACTTATGTTTATCTGTCTTTCTTTAATTTTTTATTATCTTTAAAATATTTGTCAAATTTAGCGCATCGATATACCTATTTCCAAACTTTAACCATTGTGAACATTAAATATAATTAACATAACATTAGATAAATGTTGCATGTCGCTTTTAGATAGCTCTACATACTATCATACAAGGATATGTAATCAACTAATTGTAAAAAGCTGTTGACAAAAGTGGGAAAAAGGATGATCGGAATAAATAAAAAAAGTCGATAAAAAAAAGATGCTTTTAGTTTTGTAGGAGCTAACGAGAATTCAGTGTTCGAGCTTAGAGTTTAGACAACTGCAGTCGCATGCTTCCCGCCGAGATGTATCAACTAACAATAATAGCAAGTGCAACCGATCCGTGCGTGAAACTGTCGATCCGGCTCAGAGGGATTCGTCATCAATCATGCGCAAAGCGATGTTCGTATAAGTATACATGGGTCATCCCATTCGATATGCTCGCGTATACTCCCCTGTTTCTGCATTCGCGTACCTACGACATCGACGACACCCAGGTCGCCCGTTTGATGGACGGCTCTAATCGCTATCGATCATTATTATACGTGCGCGTGTAATACACGGGGGTCCCGGCTATGTCCTACGCGAATCGCGCGTATTATATATCGACGTGTGTATAAAATAGAAGAACGTGATGTGAGTGATACTCAACGTCGCATCCGTTCGTGAATGATCGATCGGACAGGTGGATGATAGACAACGTCGTCGTCGAAAAGTTCTTAGCTGTCTTCGTGATGGGATATTTATTTTTTCTTTTCTCTAGAATAAAAATCAAGTGAGCGACAGTCCGCTTTGATGTAAAAGCTGACAAGGTTTGATTTCTCATCATGCTAAAAACTCACAGCACTTAACATTATATTACTAGCTCTATATTATTAGCAGGGTTTTTTAACATAATTATTCGATTGAAGTGTTTCTGACATTCCATTAGATCTCAATTTTCTCTTTGATGATTTACAATTGAATAAAGATTAATAATATTCTATATTCATTAAATACATTCTTTAGATACATCTTTTAGATAAAGATAAATATAAATTGTTTTTTAAATTGTGAAACAATTTGCGTTAAATGTAATAATGTGTATATAAATAATATTTATACATTTAGCGAATTTAAGTGGGGGTATCTTAATATTCCACCCGAGTAATAAAAAAGTAACGAATCATACGTGAAAGGTTCGCAAATAAGAACTCATAATTAAAATGAAAAACAAAAGAAGTTCATATTAAAATATAACTGTTAGGTTAAAAAGTTCAAAGTAAAAGATGTCAAAAATAGATGTCAAATTTAAACGAAACATCTACGATATCATAGTTTACATGAAAATTTTCTTCGTTCTATTCTAATTGTATTGATTAATTAAATGTTTGTACTTGCTAAAGAGGGCTTTGTTAAATTGAAACGTTCCACTTAACTTCATTAAATACACACACACATATATATATATATATATATATATACATATATATATATATATTATATATATATACACGTGTTTTATTAATTCGACATCTATTTTTGCTTATTTACTTTGATTTTTTAATTTCATTTTTGTAGATTTATAATTATTAAAAAACACAAAGTGATTTAATTAAGACTAAAATTTTTTAATTAATATAAATTCTTCAATACAATCACATTTTTTCAGTTTTTATTTTCAGTTTTAAAAAAATTTAATGCTTCTAAATTCTTCATTAAAATTTGGAATAACGAAATTTTACTACATGCGCATATACACATACAGATACAAAATGTTGAGAAATTAAATCGAAGCAGAAATGAGTGTAGCTCGAAGATGAGAACACGTGATTCGAAAACTCAGTTATAGATTTTCCGTCTTAGGCAATATTGAGGCAACTTCACGTTATAGTTATAACTTTGTGAGGAAGTGCGTTACAGTAACCCTGTAAATTTGCATGTCAAACTTATGGGTTCGTGATCCCGAAACTTACTGTATATCCTTTAAGACTCGTCAATGTCTCAATGGTATGTCTGAATTTCGTGCGATGCCAAAAGTTTAATGAATTTCGACAAGGATGAATTTTCGTAAGGAAAATTTAGCGGAAATCCAAATTGAGGGGCATAATTAGATAATTAGAACGCTTATAATCGTGTTCACGTTAACTCAATTGCTTAATGAGAAATTTGATTTCAACATAAATCCTAGTTTAACCTTTCCATTATTCCGAAACATTATTATATATTGTAAACAAAATAATGTTATATTCATTCTTTGCAGTCAAATTTTATAAATATATTTATTATTTTTATAAATATATAATATTTATTATTATTAATTTTTGTAAATATATTTATTATATTTATTATTTGCATAAATTATTTAATTAACAGTTAATACATTTAACACAATTAATATATTTAAAAAACAGGGAAAAATTTGGAAAAATGGATTTTCTCTTTAATCAATTTTTACATTTCAAAGATAAAACTAAACAGTTTATTCTAAAAAATGATTCAAAAATAATTATTTTCATTATATATGACGGAAAGGTTTTAATATGGATTCTTTGAAATTCGTTGTCGGGCGCAACTTTACAAAGGTTGACATGCGCGCGATTTAATGTTAACGCTTAGTAACATATGCATGTTACGTTACATAAGGGAAGTGTGAAGAGCTTTTGCAACACGCTTTTTCTGACAGGGCGGGAGACCTCTAAGCCACGATAACATGAAAAGTTCCTCTATGTTCGACACAATCACCTCAATTTTCCTCTCGTGATACAGAATTAATTTGCGTAACAGCTAGCTAATCCGATTAAAAATAGCAATCTCTTTATCCGAGATCAAATAAAAGATTTTTGTGTTGTATTTTAAATTAATAAAAATGTAACAGTACAAAATCTGTAAGCTGTGTGAGTTCAGTCAGATAATTTATTTGAAAAAATGCAGACTGCTTTTATCAATGCTGTACATTTTTCTGATGCATGCATTTTTGTTGTAATCTTAATATGTTTCTATGATAAGATTTCAGGCTCTTGTTTATAAAATTCGCAGAGACTTGTGACCATATTCGAGCGTTTCAATCTAGCTCTTTCTCTTTCCACTCTAAATGAAATTTCTTTTTGCACATCTTGAAATCTTTTTGTACACTTTTGCCCTGGCTATATTCACAAATATATTGATGAAATGCTATTAACAATATCTTGTCATTGACAAATATAATGTTAATCATGTCATTAAACATATCTTGTTAAGAACGTATCTATCAATCTAATTTGATTGATAGATATGTAGAATTTCACTCTAGAACGTATCTATCAATGTAATTTTTATGTACAAGCAAGCAAGATCATTAAGCGCTAAACTATGTTTTTAGTAAGTATTAGAAAAAGTCATGTTAAAAGGACAAGCGAAGACAAGTTTTTATCTGTTATATTTCAATTTGGATTCTTTAGTCAATATTATAACAGTGATTCAATTAACAGAAAAAGCAAGAGAAAGTGCAAATTTATTAAAATCTTTAGTTATATATATTAAAAATTATTTTAATAGATATAAAACAAATGACAATGTTCCTTGTCAAGTTTACAGGATTTAATTTCGCGTCGATGGTTAAAAGTTACCGCAGAGAAGCGACGGAGAGATCCCGGGAAAACCAAAATAGGAGTTGACTCATCGGCGGTGACGCAGCTGCAACTGTATGACAGTCGCTACCCTCATCGCGACCCTTCCTGCTCGTTGGCCACATGAACAATTTTTCTTCCAGCGTGTTACCGTGCGTTTCATTTTATTCTCCTCTTTCTGTTTTTTTTTGTTTTTAGAAGATCGTTTTTCCGCCCACTCGCGCCCATAAAACCAAAAGCGTGTTGCATGCATACGCAGAAGGGCAAAACGAGATAGGTAGATGGGGTGGGTGCGACGGTGGTTGCCTGGCCATTTTGATCGCGCCAACTGTCTAAATCCTCAGGCATTGTTTGCGATGCTTTGTGCTGTTCTGCGGAGGTATTCGTTACTCCTCTGCAACGAGTCGTTCGCTTTCCCTTTCTCTTGCAATCCCTACGCGAGTATTCTGTTCGTTGCGTTTCGTGCGCGATTCTCTCTGTCGCAACTATAGGTATCATATTCCATGGGGTGATTGAACAACAATTCGGGTGGAAGAGAAGAGAGGGTTTGGTGACGAGTAGTATAAGGGTAGTTTGATGCCGCTTGACAGCAGATGGGCGATAGAAACGGTATAGAAGGGGCAAACGAGTAAAATGGTGGGATGGGGGCCTAGGAAAGGAGCCAGGAAGTGGCGCTCAGAACAATTTCGCGGTCGGATAATCGCGCTTTGGCTGTTCCCTGTTGCAGAAGAGAAGTGAGGTAAAGAGAAAGGGAGGGAAAGTTGGAAGACAAGCGTGGCGGCATTCTCATTCCTTTCGTGTACCCGATCCGACGCGAGTGGATGTCTTATGAGCCATTTAAGAAGGAATTTACGTATTTTTGGCTCGATACCGGTCGCGAAAGCGTTCGTGATTTGCTTTATAGAATAGTGGGCGTATTTATCTGTGAAGAAATATGGCCTTTCTTTAGAAGGTGGTTCGAAACTAAAAGTACTTAAATAACGTACGACAAAATAGAATAAAACATAACGTCGCGTGAGAAAAAGATATACGAGCGATTTCTACTGTAAAATAAAATAACTTTGGTCTAAATTTTTATAATGCCGTGTCTTAAAAATGCGAACACAGCATTATCAAAATATGGACCAAAGTTACTACATTTTAAGACGTTCTGTGATAATTTTGACGCAATATTACATACGTGCTGTCTGGAAATTTTTTTTTAATTTGGACCAAAGTTACTCCATTTTATGGAGTACTTAATTCGGCTGTTGCTTGCAACGCGAATAGAAATGCAGGTATACTCGAGTGAGTCACGTCTGAAATATGCAAGAGCAAAGTTTTTGAAGGAAACTCTCACTCTCTCTCTCTCTCTCTCTCTCTCTCTCTCTCTCTCTCTCTCACTCTTCCTCACTTAAGCTTCTCTCAATCCTACTCGACGTGTCACTTCCTTCCATTCATCGTCAATCCCTTTTGCGGGCAACGAGTCACGTTTGGAGCTACCACAGACACGTGTACGCGCAAATCCATATGTACGCATACACATACTCGCAATGTCTCTCGAAGACGGGATCGGCTTACGTGTTGCAACTTAGAAGCAGTTTATTGCTATAAACCATGCCGTACGAAGGATCAACGTATACAGCGAAAAGACGTTGGAAAAGATGTACTCGTTCGCTCGTACTCGAAATTGCTCGTATAAGATTCGAGAGCATTCGATCGTGTTACTCTTGTGGAAATAAACGTATGTGTAAGAGGTTCAATTAATACTTTCTTATTAATTTGGAATATAAAAAACATATTATATATAATAAGTTAATAAATAGTTAATTGAACAAATTTATGCCAAAATCCATTGAGCTTACTTTTTTCATTTCTTCGGTCTTTTAGATTCCGGTCTTATTTTATGATCTTAATTTAAGTAATGCCTTAAAAAGTGTTAATACGGTTCTGTGATTGGTTTATGACATCTTAAGATTATACTTAAGATGTCATAAATTTAATTATAAGAACGGATTATGAATACTCTACTGTCTTCTCCTCGACTCGTATTTTAAATAAGGTTCATGGAAAGAAGGATTTTGCCAAAGTATCTAAAAATTTAGATTGATGCAGATTTAAAAATAATTTTGTTGAACCATCAAAATAATTATGTAGGGAACACAAGATGAGCAATGCTGCAAAAAAGTTGTGATATTCTAGCAATTATTTTGAACACCATACATAATTATTCTGATAATCTAAAAAAATTATTTCTAGAGCCGTATTTAGTTAAAGTTTTAAATTTAGTTTTAGTTTTCAGTAAAACCGTGTATGAAAAAAGTACTCACTTTTTCAAATTTTACAAACTTACATATGTATTTCTGCTTCGTGTCGCGCTGCCAGTTTCTTCAGTTTCAGAGAAGGTTATTCGCACTTTTGAAGAGTAATTTTGTATTAGCAATTTTGTGACATTTTAATTTAATAATATGCTAATGCTGGTCTACATATTATTACGCAAAGTAAATTTTTAACTTTGTGCTAGCAATTTCATGACATTTTAATTTAATAATATGTTAATACCGATCTAAATTTTATTATGCAAAGTCGATTTTTATTGAGTAATGAATACGTTCCATCATTCCCTTTGGGAACTATTTGAATGTCAGAGTATGATAACATTTGTTCCTTAAATAATTCAATTAATCTGTCGGATAATCTATTATAATCTTGTCACAGTACATTTTCGTTAATCTGAGCAAGTCCCGTTACAAAATTGATTCGGTAATAAGATCAGAATACACGAAGTAAAAAAACCCGAGCAAATAATTAACGAGAGCAGCGCGCGAGGTAATTTTAATAAAGTACTCCGAAAGAAAAATCAATATTCAATATTTAATCTCTATAAAATCATCGCCATTACGATTTATTATCTCGCAACTTGGTATCATGAATCAAGCGCTTCGCTCATAATTTATTCATGGATTTTGTTATTACCTTTAATTATCGTTAGCGGAGTCCTTAAACACTTTCATGCGGTCGAGTGGTAAGTCAGCTTTCTTTTTAGCGGCACGATATTAATAATTCAGTCCCACAAGGCTAATAAAGTTCGTCGTCGGAAGTTTAGTTTCCTTCCACGCTTGTCCCTCCAGTTTATCGACCTCGTTTATCACTGCCGCTACTTTATTCCGTACTACCGCCGACAACACCTCATCGTCTCATACAGAGAGGTGCTAGGAGAGTATAGATGAGAAAATAATCGAAACCTCTACGCAGTTACGGCGACGTATATATGTTGCGTGCACGGACATACCGTTGGCCACAGGAAGGCACGTACGATCCATAAATACACCATAAACGCCGTACAGGGAAAACGGGAAATCATTAGAGCGCCGTTCAATTTGCGGTACACCTTCGGAAAGGATGAACTCAATTTAGCCCGTTGCAGCTGAGGGCCGGTTTCGAGTTACGGAAAAGTCGAGTTGCGCGGTCTATCCTCACACTTCGCAATAATCCGAATTTGGTCCTGGGGCCAATACCGGAGGGGAAAAAACAATGTAAACCGCGAATGTGTAGCGGAGAAAACGAGTGCAGCGAGTTGCCACGGCTTGTAAATAATTAGGTTTAGTTTGGAAACTACGTATGTAGCCGTCACGTGAAGTTTCGTAATTAGTGAAATGCGCACCGTATCTTGCTGTACGTATATTGTCGCTGTACATCGTATGCAACCCGCAAAGTTTACTTTTTTAAATAACTTCTACATTTTAGCGTAGACGAATATAAAAGGAACTGAAATAAAAAAAAATATATATATATGGTTATATTGTATACATATATATATATATAT